>MU968403.1:4512014-4690323 GCA_034641835.2 Pinus albicaulis | reverse complement strand
TGCATGAAGCTCAAATAGTGTGTGATCAGGATAATCTCGGTGAATAATTTAACAGTTAGTCATCCATACTTTTCACTATCTGAATATGACTAAGTATCGGTTCTAGATTTCTAGAAACAAAGTCCATGAACATTGTGAGTTCTAGAAATCTCACTACCTTCATTATCCTTAAGATAATTTTTTCACTATTTCATCATCCCATTGTGTCAATGCTCAACTCACCCATCCTAGAATACCCATCATGGGCTCATGTCACTCAGTTTGTCTTTGTTGTGTCACCTTTGGCCTCAACCCTCTATTTTGTTTTGCCTAACTCCTCCATTGTCCATCTAGGGCTTTTAAAGGCATTTTTTCTTTTTTTCATGACCTCCATGGTTAAAAATCAACAAGGATTTTATCTTGATGCTCTTAAAACTCCTCCTATCCTTAATATACCTTAATAAACACTCCCCATCACTCTTATCCCTTGAATTCGTCATTTTCCTACCAAAACCTAGTTTACAGCCGCAATTTGATACTTTTTAAGACTAGGCCTGTGTTTTTCCCTTTTTGACCCCTTCCCCTCACTAAATCCTTTAAATTATACTTTTCCCTACTCCCTAACATCTATCCCTATCCCCAAAAATTTCCCGAAGAATTTAGACAACCCTTAACCTCTTCATTCCATTCCCTCTACGAGGCAGTCCTAAATCCCCTACACCAAACCCTATTTTCCTCTTCCAACTAAGATAGGGTTTGCTATGGAAAAGAGGAATAAGAGAAAAATATCCATATGGTAGGTCATATTAGAAATCATGAATCCATTCCAACTCATAAAAATCATGCCTCCCTCATTTTCCAAGAATTCATTCCAAGAGACAAGCCATGTGTCACGCCCAGGGCCGGTTTTGATTCAAAATGTGTTTCTGACCAAACAGAGATGAAATGGACAAATGTGAAAGAGGTTTTTTTCCATAATAGGCCCAAGAAGAAAAAATTCCTTCATTTTTTACACAGGTATCATGGTTTGGGAGAAAATTCAAAACTACATGTGTCACGAGAAACTTTCTTCACTGCTGGAGTGACCTTGGGAAACTCAGGTTTTCTCACAGCTGGAGTATCCAAATGTCTTTCTTGATGAGTAAAATGACAACTATACTTGAATATATTTCCAATGTGATATAATGAGCTCAATTTTGAATTGAGGAAGGCATCCAAAAGTGGCCTGCACCAGCACTCTTCATTTTTGCACCAGCATTCAGCACTTTTTGGCTAGTATTGGGAGAATCGGGTTTTGGAAAGATAAATGGACACCAAATGGAAAAAAGAATTTTTGAAAATTAGACTCAATTATCTCTCCAATTAGCTATCACGGGACAAATTCCGACACTGGGAAGGCCTCCAAATGCCCACTGCAAAAAGGCCTTTTTCTACGTTATGCTCGTGGAAAGTTTAAAATATCCTAACAGAGGTTCGGGCAGAAAAAAACTTGTGCTGCGCTCCTGTAGAAGTGTGTTGTGCTCCTGTAGCCTCCTCTAGTGCATTTTAACACTGAGTTTTTTTCTCCTATAGGATCATGCTACGCTCCGACGGTTTGGCTCGGCGTGCAGAGGGAGGGCCCGAAACGACAGTGTGCAACTTGGAGGCTATGCTGCGCTCCTGCCATTGTTTTTTTGAGCGACTGCCTGAGCCACCCGGAGGTGCTGCGCTCCTACCACATGCATGAAACGCTGAATGAGACTTCATTCAGGCCTTCCTATGATGCTGCGCTCCTACCACAAAAACGCAACACCGCCCAAAAAAGCATTCAGAGGTGCCCAATTTTCACAGAAAGCTCAGTGAAGACTTTTCTTGTTGTAAAGGACATTTCAAAGAGGTATTTTCACTATTTCACCTCTTCATGGTTTTATGAAAGGATAATGGCACCAAGTAGGTTCAAAATTTGTGTCAAAGAAATCATAGAAAAAACTTGAAAATGATACTTATCCTACTCTCTGCTAGTCTCCTAACCTTGTCAAAAACTCAGCACCTCCTTAAAACCTCTTTACATATTATTTCACAAGAAAGAATCATTTCTATTTAAAGATGATTAAGATAAGAGAAGGAGTGATGATCATGAAGAAATAGTGATGGAAGGAATGATGAAGATGAATAAATAAGTGAAGAAGAAGAAGATGTCAAAGACGGAGATGGCCAAGAAGAGAACAGTGAAGGCAGTAACAAGGATGAGTATGTGGATGAAGAAGAAAACAGAGGTAAAAAAAGTGATGCAAGTGATGAGCAAAGAAGTCAAGACAGTGGCTCCCATGGTTAAAATGATGAATCTAAAGACACACAATCAAAGGAAGCTTATCAAAAAGAAGATAGCGAGCAAGAAAACAAAGGTCAAACCATTGATTCCCATGATGAGCTAAAAAGTCAAAATAGTGGGTCTAAAAGTGAAGAAAATGACGCTAAGGTTACAAACGCTGACAGTGGAGAGGAGACATATGAAAGAAATGGAGAAAGAAAGAATGACAATGACAAGAATGGCATAGGCAACAAAGAGATAGGGTTTAAAGTTGTTTTCAATAGGCAAGGAAATGATGACAAAGGGCCAAGTAATGAAGACAATAAAAAAGGAAGTAAAGAAAAGATCAGTCAAAGGGACTCATCAAATAAAGAAGGGAATGATTCTCACAGTGATGACAAGACCAATTAAGGTGCACAAAGCAGTGACCCTACAAACAATGCTCACAGTGGTATAAAGAGTGATACTAACAATGAAGATAGTGGACCAAAAGATCAAAAGGAGGGCAGTCATGAAAGTAAATAAATGACCAACATAGGCACCTCTAACAATGAAAAAACAGAGCATGGAAGTATTGAAGCTCTTGACAAAAATAGAGGCATAAAATATGTTGAGGATGCTTATCAAAATGACAAATAAGAGCAAGGTAAGGAGGTTGCACACACCATCGTGTAGGAGCTACCCACCATGTAGAAGGTTGCACACAGCATCGTGCAGGAGCTACATGCCATGTAGAAGGTTGCACACACCCTTGTGGATAAGCTACCCACCATGTAGAAGGTGCCCGAAGTCTCGTGCAGAAGTTGGTCCGGCGTTCAGAGCTACATGAATTTGCATTTAGGAGGCGCCTGACCTGCCCACAAGGTGTTTTGAGCTAGTTTTTTTCTACTATGGAGATATTTTGAGAGGGTCTTATGAAGAATAAAATGACCATCACAGTAAGGGAAAGACTAATGAGAGTGCCCAAGATAGTGACCCCACAAAGAATGCAAGTAGTGGTACAAAGGCTAAATTTGACAGTGAATACAATGTGTCAAATGATGAAGAGAAGGATAGTCATGAAGTTGGAAATGTACCAAGCAATGATCAAGGCACCTCTTACATTGCGAAGGAAAATGACTGAGCACTATAAACAAAGAAAACCACTTTGCAAGGAAAAAACTCAAAACTGCCCAAAATTAGGGCCCAACACCAAATGATGAAAAAAACCAAGCTAGGCTTAGTATTTTGGCCCAAGTTTCTCTATAGGTCTCTAAGGACCCTTGAGTCACCTACCTACCAAATTTGAGAAAAATTGGACAAGTTTTGGTTTTTTGCAAATTTTGAGCCTAAGAACACAGCACCCTCGATGCTGCTCTTTTTCCTAGGGCATATTCAGAGGGAGAAGCTTACATTTTTGGATTCCCTATCATGAGAGGAGTATTCTCACCAAATTTCAGCTCAATTGGAGTTTTTTTGGTCCCTCAAAAGGGTAAAAAACACTCAATTTTTCACCTTTCTGCCCTCTTTTTTGCGCAGGTGTTGCGCTCCTGCTAGCCTTGGCTTTTTACACATTTTGGGAAACTTGCAGAGGTCATATTGAGGAAACAAAGGTATTTTTTGAAAGTAGATATCCACAGATTTCCAACGGGCCATCACGGAGCCTTTTCCGACATGGGAAGGCCTCCAAAACTCTGTTGAAAAGGACTTTTTTTGGTGCTATGCTCTGGAAAATTTTCAAGTTTTTGAGACAGTATGCTGCATTCCTGTGTGTAACTGAGAAAATGTGCGTTAGTCAAGTTTCATCATGTATTTCAAAGCCAAAAAATCAATATTTTTTTTATTTTAGTCCGGAAAAGATATTTTGGAAGATATTTTGTGCCTTGGACCTTGTAGGGCCTCAAGGACAAGTTAGGATATTTGTTTTTGGCCAATAGGCTTCTAGATGCTCTAATGAGCTCTCTTCCTCCTTGATTGTTATATAATCCATAAGGATTCATTGTAAATAGTTGGGAATTGATGTGTTTAAGAGAAATACATGGTTTTATGAGCTTGAGAAGATATTGGTCTTGTGAAGTGGATGAATGGCTTGCTTGGCTTGATGATGAAGAAGCATGTTTGCAGGATTCCATAGCTTGGTGAATGGTGATTTTTCCTTGATTTTTTAGTGTTTTCTTGTACTCATTTATGTTTCATTTTTCTTAGTTGTTATAGATCAGAAAAGTATAGGTTGAGACTTGCTCATGGAAGCACCTCAAACCTCCTATTTTCTATAGCTTTCATGTTTCCTCTTTTAGCCATCTTAAGGAATTATTGATTTCTCCTTAGGTCCACTAAAATTTGTTTTTGTTTCATGAATGGTTAATATGCTAGCTTACAAGTATGATTCACGGTATGCCCTGCTTATTTTAAGTTCTCAAAACCCTATTTTCAAGCCTTTCTATGGGTTATTGATTGAATAGGTTAAGTCAAAGAGGTCTCGTTCAATATTTCCCTTTGTCTATGCTTACCAACTTATCTCCTAATTCCCAATAGCTTGATATATGTTTTTTAGGATTTCCCTCTCCATAAATTGAGTTATTTTTTTATCTTATGTGTTTTCCCCAAAAGCTGAAGGTGAATTTCTAAAGTTAGGAGTTCTTATGCTTCTATGTTTCACTGGAATGTTCATCTTATATGTTTATCAGTTTGAGTATTGTTCATAGAGATTAATGTTTTTCCCTACCTCATGAGTTGTTGCTTCAGACTATATATGTTTAAGACCTCTTAGTTTTTTCCCAAACTTAATGTTCATTACACCTCATACATCACCCAAAGGATCCATAAACCTTGCTAAATCGGCCCTGCAGTACACCCTTTTCATAATTTAGACACTCTTGACTTCATCTGACCCCATAGCCCTATTGATTCGATCATCTCTCTTTCCACCTATCGTACTTGATCATCTTACCCCAACCCAAAAAAAACAAACCAACTGTGCTTAAACAAATAGCCTAAAATCAAATTTTCAAAGCAAACAAGTTCACATCCTTCGCATAATAGAGAGAGCCCTTTCTGAGTCCAGGAAGGCTAGGTCCTAGGACTCCAAAGATTGCTCTGATGTTACCCTGTCATTTGGTTTACCAATCTGCCAAATTATGGGACCCTAACATAATGGCGATCAAGGTGGGACTGAGTAAGTAACAAGCATAGATATCCTTTAGACCTCAGAAAACGCACAAACATCCTTGGGTTGGTATTCATTTGTTGATGGTGGAAAACAACCTGCCTTAAAACATTTTAAATCATCCACTTGGCGACTCCACAACTCTCAATAGACTTAAATACTCCACTAGAGGAAGAAACTCAAACATGACCAGTCATCCTAGAAAGAAAGAGCACTCAGGCCTAATTTGGATTCAAGAAATTATTGTTTTTATCTATAACTATGTTCTATCCTACTTTAAGCTTGATCAAGAATACACTGATGAGATCTACATTGATCATTGGGAAGATCTCAAGCCTCAAATTTCATACCATAAGCAGACTTATGCACCTGTGCTTACCCTAGATTCACCTGTGGAAAACCTAGTGAAACATGAGCCTCATGCTACCTTTCCTCCTCTTTTTGAAACCTCAAATAGTAATAAATCTCTTTTTACACTACCTATACCCACAAAGGTCCCAGAAAGATACAAGCCTCTGATTTTACCTCCTATCTTCCAATACCTCCCTGCAAATCTTGCAAATAAACTACCCATATTTGATGGAGAAAACTCAAAAGTCACCATTGAAGAACATATTCAAAATCTTGAGAATTTACTTGACCTTTTCGAAATAGAAGAAGATGATGTGTGTATTAGAATTTTTTCCTTATCATTACAAGGAAAAATTAAGAGTTGGTTTAAGGACCTTTCAGCTGCAAGCATTATCAATTTTCATCAATTCACTCAAGTCTTCCTAGATAAGTGGGTGATCATGGGAAATGAATTTCTCATCATAGAGGAATACAAGCATTTAAAAAGACAACCAGGGGAGACAGTACAAGACTTTTCAGCCAGGTTCAATAAGGTATACAATGTAATACCTGCTAATATAAAGCCACCTTCAGGGTGGGCTCTCTTGCACTAACCAAGTACTTTTGACCGAGAGATGGAATTCTAGATAAGAGAAAAAGGCCCTTCAAACCTGGAAGAAATGCATAATATGGAAATTACTGTGGAATTCAACATACTAGAAAGAGAGGAAAAGTTAGAAGAAGTAAGGAAGGACAAAGCGGCTCAAGAGAAACTGACTTCTTCAGAGGTAAATCTAGAGATGTTGATAGATACAATCAGAAAAATGATGCATATACTTGGTAGGAAAGAGGAAGAATACAAGGTTGAGGTTGGTGCTGATTATTCAGAGCAGCCGGTAGCATTTTCTTGGGAGGAACCAAATTAGTCATTTTAATGCAAAGATAGCTATCAAAACATTCTGGCTGACCAAGGTTGCAAAGAATAAGATGCGGAAAGTTGTCAAGTAAGTACTATATGCCTTCCTACATCTTTTGCTTCACTATTAAAAGATTATTACAAGAAAATTGAAAATAGAAACAAGGTAGAATGCTCTAATGAATCAGTAAGGGAGGAAATGGATAATACAAACCCTTTTTCAAATATAGAATTTCTCCCCTCAAATCATCTTGGTATGAATGTTTGGATTACAAAACCAGAAATGGAAGATGAGCCAACACCTCTTGAGTCCCTACCCTTGTGCTTCGAATCATTTCATATTGCTAAAAGAAATTTTATTGGCCACGAATACTCTCCTTTTCATATGATGGAACAAATTGTTGATCAAGTGTGTATAATAAATGACATTCCTCCTATGAATAATATGTCCAAATATGATCAATATGATGATGATTATGTTCTCCAAACTCAAGATAACACTATAGAACAATCAGTGATTAGTTTGTGGGACAAAGATAGTCATTTTTAACAGCTCAAATACAGTGATCAAGAAATACCACTCAGCTATGACAGTGAAGAAGAAAGTGCAGAAAGTTTGGGAGAAAGGAAAGGGTCTTTACCTCTTTGTTGTACTTCTTTTCAGTTCATCAAAGACAACCTTAATGCAATCACAAGTCAACAATATTTGGGTATTGATTTCAACAACAAAGAACACATTCAGCCCTATGTTCAGCCTTCCCAAGAGAAAGTGGATTGTTGTAGTTATATCCAAAGAAAGATAAAAATGCCTCCCTTTTAACTGAAGAGGAGATAGATCAACTTATAAACATGCAGTCAGACTCTATTTATTTTCCTCCTAATCTTAACTATCACATAGCATAAAATGGATTTATAGATCAATTCAAAGAGAAACAATCTGATAGTCCAATATGTATGGTTGGTGAAATTAATTATATTGATGATTCTCCAAGGTTTGATTAAAATGTTGATAATGTTGATGCTTTCCAAAAAGAGGCTAACTTTGCAGAGTATTTATCACTTGGTTTTTGGGAGGAAGCTCAGTTTCATAAACTTGAGAAAGGTAACCAACCAATGCATAGTAGCTATGACAATGATGAGGAAATCTTAGAAAATTTGGAAGTGAATGAAGGCTTGAAAATTGATGATCACAAGAAAGTTGCTACTCTTGTTTCTCAAGAAGATTTTTTGCCAAGGAGTGCTCCTACTCATCAACATGGTGGTTTTCACACATAACTAAACCCACTTAGTCAAAACCCATCATGTTTTATAAAGGATAATATTGCAATCTATGATGATTATATCAGTTCATATGATCATGAGGAAGAGGAAGAGTTTCTTTCCCAAAAGAGTCCTAAGCTCAGCCAAGTGGAGGAAGAAGCATGCCTAAATGAAGCTTATTTTCAAAATCTTCACATTCAGGTATTGTTTCAAGATCCCTTTGCTGATTTGTTAAAGACATTTGAAGAGGGAGTGAAATGTGTTAAGAACAGTTTGATGCAAGGTTTAAAGAGAAGTTTAGGCGCCACTGTTCAAAAGAAAGTAAGATGGGAGTGGCCCTTTTGTTTGTCCCACATACGCAAGGAGCTAAACCATGATCCCTCATGGAATCATCTGCTTGACTATTTGTATTGGAAAAGAGAGTTCACTAGCTGAATGTATATCATGTATAGTTTAGATTACGATAGATAAGTATGCGAAATAAGCTCAGCCTTCTAAGTATATTTTTAGTTCTAGATTGTTTTGAAAAAATGAAAAAACAAAAATACAAAGAAAATTAGAAAAAGAGGGCAGATTTGAAAAAGAGGTACAACCCCATACCAAAAAAATAGTGATACTGAAAGTGTGCAAGCCTAAATGCCACTACTTGTTCTGAAAGAAGGTCTTGTTCAGTTATCTAGCCTAATCATGGCTGAACATGTCTTCAATTTATTGTTGATAAGTTAGTGAAAGAATGTTGGTCAAATTATTCAAGGTTGACTTGTCAAAAAGTAGATTAGGTAGAAAGATATTGGTTCCACATGCTTAAATCTGAACCAAAGAGAAAAGACAGGGATACCTAACAAATTCTGAATCATAGCCCTCATATTTTCTAGTTTTTCATTATACAAAAATAATGTTTGTTTGTAGCTTGTCTCAAATGCCGCAACTCATGATGAATCATATTGCCTAATATTCATTCAATTCATGCTTTAAATTTCTTGTCAAATAGCTTAGAGAATGAAGTCTGTCATATTGCTTAATCTTCACATTCAAATAGAATAGGTAGAGAATCAAAGGAGTTCATCAGCATAATCTAAGCTCAAGGAAGAAATAAGGTAGAAATAGATAGTTTATTTTGCTTTCAAAAAACAAGAAGATGTCAAGGTTGCTAGTCCAAATGAACCTAAAGAAGAAAAAATGTTAGGCAAGTAGGTTGGGCAGGTAGAGATGAATTTGAGCTCATCATGTCTTTTAGATTTTTGAGATCATAACTTCAAAGCAAGCATCAAGAAGAGAAAAGAGGTAAAAATATGCCCAATGGATGAGGAAATGGTCTCCATCAAGCCAGAGATTTGAAAGTTATGGACACCTTCTGAAAAGGAGCTTCCCTCCCCAAATGGAGCCACTGTTAGTCATCCATAATTTTCACTATCTGAATATTACGAAGTATCAGTTCTGGATTTCTAGAAACAAAGTTCATGAACATTGTGAGTTCTAGAAATCTCACTACATTCATTATCCTTAAGATAATTTTTTCACTATTTCATCATCCCATCATGTCAATGCTTAGCTCACCCATCCTAGAAGACCCATCATGGGCTCATGTCACTCAGTTTGTCTTTTTTGTGTCACCTTGGCCTCAACCCTCTATTTTGTTTTTCCTAACTCCTCCATTGTCCATCTAGGGATTTTAAAGGCATTTTTTCTTGGTTTCATGACCTCCATGGTTAAACATCAATAAGGCTTGTATATTTATGCTCTTAAAACTCCTCCTATCCTTAATATACCTTCATAAAAACTCCCCATCACTCATATCCCTCAAATTCATAATTTTCCTACCAAAACCTAGTTTATGGCTGCAATTTGATACTTTTTAAGACTAGGCCTATGTTTTTCCCTTTTGGACCACTTCCCCTCACTCAATCCTTGAAATTATACTTTCCCTGACTCCCTAACATCAGTCCCTATCCCCCAAAATTTCCCCAAGAATTTAGACAACCCTTAACCCCTTCATTCCATTTCCTGTACGAGGCAGTCCTAAGTCCCCTACACCAAACCCTATTTTCCTCTTCCAACTAAGCTAGGGTTTGCTATGGAAAAGATGCATAAGAGAAAAATATCCATATGGTAGGTCATATCATCAATCATGAAGCCATGCGAACTCATAAAAATCATGCCTCCATCATTTTCCAAGAATTCATTCCAAGAGACAAGCCATGTGTCATGCCCGGGGCCAGTTTTGCTTCAAAATGTGTTTCTAGACAAAAATATATGAAATTAAAAAAATTGAAAGCATTTTTTGTCCATAATAGGCCCAAGAACAAAAACCTCCATTTTTTACACAGGTATCATGGTTTGGGAGAAATGTCAAAACTACCGGTGTCACGGGAAAATTTCTGCATTTCTAGAGTGACCTTGGGAAAATCAGGTTTTATCATAGCTAGAGTATCCAAATGAATTTATTGATGAGTCAAATGAAAACAAGACTTGAATACATTTCCAATGAGATATCATGAGCTCAATTTTAAATTGAGGAAGGCATCAAAACGTGGCCTGCACATGCACTCTGCATTTTTGCACCAGCATTTAGCACTTTTTGACCAGGGTTGGGAGAATTAGGTTTTGGATAGGTAAATGTACACCAAATGGACCAAAAAAAGTATTTTTAGATAGTAGACAAAACCATATTTCCAATGATATATCATGAGCTCAATTTGGAGTTATGGAAGGCCTCCAAACATTGTCTGCACCAACACTCTGCATTTCTGCACCAGCATTCAACACCTTTTGACCAGTGTTGGGAGAATCCATTTTTGGACAGGTAAATGGAAACCAAATGGAAAAAAATAAAATAAAATTGGAAATTATACTCAAATATCTTTCAAATGAGCTATCATGGGCCAAATACCGACACCAGGAAGGCCTCCAAATGCCCGCTACAAAAAGGAATTTTTTTGCGCTGCGCTCCCAGAAAGTTCAAAATATCCTAATAGAGGTTCAAGTAGAAAAAACCTTGTGATGCACTCCTGTAGCCTCCTCCAGCACATTTTAACATTGAGTGTTATGCTCCTGTAGGATCAAGCTATGCTCTGACAGTTTGGCCCGACGTGTAGAGGGAGGGCCCGAGATGACAACATGCAACCCAGAGGCTGTGCTGCACTCCTGCCATTGTTTTTTTGAACGACTGCCCAAGCCACCTAGAGGTGTTGCGCTCCTAGCACAGGCGTGTAGCGCTGAATGAGACTTCATTCAATCCTGCCCAGGATGCTGCTCTCCTGCCACAAAAATTAAGCACTGCCCAAAAAAGCGTTCAGAGGCACCCAATTTGCCCAGAAAGCTCAGTGAAGACTTTTCTTGTTGTAAAGGAAATTTCAAAGAGGTATTTTCACTATTTCACCTCTTCATGGTTTTATGAAAGGATAAGGACACTAAGTAGGTTCAAACTGTTTTTCAAAGAAAGCATAGAAAAAACTTGAAAAGGATACTTAACCTACTCTCTGCTAGTCTCCTAACCTTGTCAAAAAATTAGTACCTCCTTAAAACCTCTTTACATATTATTTCACAAGCAAGAATCATTTCTATTTAAAGATGATGAATATAAGGGAGAGAGTGATGATAATGAAGAAACAATGATGGAAAGAATGATGAAGATGAAGAAATAAGTGAAGAAGAAGAAGATGTCAAAGAGGGAGATGGCCAAGAACAGAACAGTGAAGGCAGTTGTTGGGCCGTGAATACGACCACTTTTTAACACTTATTTCATCCATTTTTACCCTTCTTTATCATATCATTTATTATAATTTATCATATAAATCCATTTTATAATGATTTATGCTCTTATGGATGAATATTATTTCTTCTCCTTTATTTTTAATAAATTGATGATTATTATGCATAATTTTATCAATGATAGTTTATTAATATATTTTGTAATATCATTCACCATTTTAGCCTCCAAGATATTTTCCAGACTGCAGATTTGATTTCCAAATCATCATCAAATATTCCAACTCAAAAATCCACTGGAATAAGAAGTGACTGTTTTGAGGTTGATATTCTGAGAAAATGAAGAGGAATCTGGAAACTCCAGAACATGGGTTTTGTCCATAACAGGCCCAATTAACTTTAGTGAAGAACGGTTTGCCCAAATTTGGCCAGTATTGAGAGAAACGTAGGGTTCTTTGAGAACAAGTTTCTCAGATTTGTTGTTGCGGCTGTCCTCCAAATCTCAGCTGCAAAGCCAAATTCGCCTTTCTCTTGTTGAAAGACTATTGGAAATATATTTTCTTGTTGATCAATTGGTTGGGAAAAATTCAATATTGTTATTAGAGATCCTATTTGCTATTTAATATCTCCTCCTTCTGATTATAAAAGGAGAACATGTATTGTGTATTGGAGGATGGAGAACAATGGATGATTATTGAATTTACTTTGTAACATTATAATTCCTTGACTCTTGTGAGCAAAGAGAAATTGATGTAAAAGATATTCATGTTTTATTAATAAAAAGAGGCGTTCTCGTTCTATTTCTCAAGCTCTGCAGTAGCCCAGCGGCGCTTTCACCGGCGATTGAGGGCCCAGCCCTGGTGGAGCGAGCCACTGTTTGTATTTATATTTCTTTATTTTCTGTTGTGTGAAGTGTGTTTACTGCTTATTTCGATTATAGAGTTAATTGATTGCTTTGAATACAGATCCATTAACGAATTACATTGCTATCTACTTTGCTGTTCATTTATTCTGCTATCATTACGAAAGCCTTGTTGTTTTGTATTTGACTCTAAGTTATTATTCTTTGTGATTGATTGATTTGCAGTATTGGCCGGCGATAGATTAAAGTATTGAGATTAGTGAAGTTCGCAATTGTTGTTCAAATCATCTTGCTGTTCCATTTCTAGTTACTGCTTATTTCTGATTCATAGCTTTACTAGTTTGGTTACAGTTGCTATGTATGCGTAGGAGTTACAAGTTGTTGTTCCTTTTTAAGTCTTTACAGTTACTTTCATCAGCACGAAGATTGAGTTTTCTTTCATTTCGATTGTTTTAAGATCACCAACTGTAGAGGACAGAGGTTATTGCTCCCAAGCCCCCAGAATTGGTTATCTTGCATCGATTTCTAAGGGAAGGAGTTATTGCTACTGTATCCCTGATCGATGTTTTGCAGAATGGTTTAATTAAGGTTTCAGAGCATTTCCATTTATGTTACTATAATTAGATTTCTTTACAAGCATCCATTTACTCTTGTATCTCAAACACTATACTACATATTGCAAGGCATTACTCTTGGATAAATTGCTGCCTCAGACTGAGTACACTCTTGAAATAAAAAGTCGCTCCCGGATTGATAATTAATGTGAGATAAATAGGTGTTCAAAAGATACCTTTTTATGCCTCAAAAACAGTAACAAGGATGAGTATGTGGATGAAGAAGAAAACAGAGGTAAAAATAATGATGCAAGTGATGAGCAAAGAAGTCAAGAAAGTGGGTCCCATGGTGAAAAGGATGACTCTAAAGACACACAGTCAGAGGAAATTTTTCAAAAAGAATACAGTGAGCAAGAAAATAGAGGTCAAACCATTGATTCCCATGATGAGCTAAAAATTCAAAATAGTGGGTCTGAAAGTGAAGAAAATGACACTGAGTGTGTTGGTGTTCAGGTAGGGATGATTTATCCACCCTAATCCAACATTAATTTTATCAATCCGAGAGTGTATCCTTTCAAGGCAACATGCAAGGTATATGCAGGAACAAACACATAGTCCATTCAACCAAGGGTTTGTGGTTAAAATTCAAAACATTGCCATAAAGTAAAATCAAATGTTGGACATTCAAAACAACCTTTAACAGTAAGAAATAATAGCAGCAACTATAACAAGAAATAATCCACACATATACACAGACGTAGCACTTGATCAGAAGAGCGGGCTAGCTCTATGATTAGGGCTGTGTTGCTCACAAAATGCTTTAGAATAGAAAAACCAACTGTATTTTATTGATCTGTAAAATGTGATTACAATATCCTTTCGGGAACCCCCAATTACAGGAACAATGTCCATTTTATACAAAATACAAGGGAATAATAGATTCCCCTGAAACATGATATCCGCGCATTCAGAAATGGACTTTGGTTGGAATGACACGAACAACAGATATCCTGGATAAAGAAACGACCGAGAATAGGCTTAGGGAATCATGATTCCAGCTGCGCGATCCCCCTTTAGCTAGCCATTACCGATTCTGTTGCAAACTACTGGAGCAAGGGTTCATGTTTTCTAATCTGCATTCAAACACAGATCTTAGTTCTGCAATTAGGTAAAACTACATGAACTTACTTCATTAATTAAAATATTCCAATTGGAAAAGTCAGGGGTATTTACCTCATGAATTTAACATGGAAAATGTAGGTAATTAAACAAAAAGGGTCAGAAAGGATGGCAAAAATGGGCAGAGAGATAGCCAGATTTGGTGCTCAACATCTCCCCCCAACTAGCCTTCTGCATGCTCTCATGCAGTCCGCCGCCTCCATAGGTATGGGTTCTACAAACTGTGAGCTTCATGAAGCCCGACAAGATTAAACTCTAGAGCCATCTCTGTCCCCAGAACTCTAAATCCATCTGAAAGGAGGACTTCTTTTCGCTAGTCTGCTGGAACATTGTACACAGGGGTATATACTTCTGCAGGCAACCAAATAATAGGGTACTGGAACCGAAGCCCTATCCACTGAATCCCACATGTTTGGACGCATGCCACATATCTGGGTACCTTGGCAAGTGCTCGCGCAAAATTAGGCACCCCAAAAGGTTCTCTATTTCGGACAGCTGTTGGTAACATCATCCATCTTCTCTGACAACAATCAAGGGCCTCTTTCTGAGAAACAGTTAATTGATTAATACAAAGATCAAGGCACCACCTTTGCGTCCTTAGCATTATTTCCTTATTCTCCTCAAATTTCAAAAAGGCATGGTGCTTTTATACACTGTGTCTGACCTCCCATGTTCCCCCCTTACTATAAATAGCTTTGTGACTTGATTGGACTCAAAAGTATCACAAGCCTTCTGCCAATGAATTTGATTGAAAGCATAAGAGGTGAGGGCCCTCATATGGATGTCTCTCACATATGGGACTGGATTAAAGTCTCTGTCCAACCATAGCAAATACCCATGCAAATAAAACTCACACATCAAATGTTGAGTTGGTACATCATGATTTCTCATGATCTGGAGGAATTGTCTGCCATCTTCAATCTCATAATTGACCTCATTCTTAATGCTCTCCATGCAAAATAAAACAAAACTTTCATGTAAAAATAAAGAATAGCAAGAAGCAGGGGGACGACATGCCATCACCTCTTGCACTAATTTGAACATTTGTTCCTTATCATTCTTCAGCTCGGCCACCTGCTTTTCCAGCTATTCCATCTTGAGCTGTTGCTTTGCATGCCTTAAATTCATAATATCTATACACTCCACATATCCGAAGATGGTTGTGGAGGCTTTTTCTTTAGTTCTTGTACTGGGCTACAGTAGACTTCCAAGTCTGTAGTTCGGCCATCAAGGCATACTCTTTGGCTTCAAATAGTTGTTCAATTGGATCTATCTCTATTTCTGCTTCGACCCTGTCAACCTTGGGTCTCTTGGCTTGTCGTTTATACATATTTATTTGCTTCTGCATTCTATGCACTCTTCTTCTCAAACTTCTTACTTCCATTTTTAACCGCATGGCTTCCTTGAATTGATGTTGGTATCTTTGTTTGATAGGGGGTCTTCACGGCCCGCACAACTCTACTTCCTCTTGCTTAACCTGTATTCCCTTAGCTCCAGCAGCTGGAGGTGAATCCCTCGGAACTGCCTCTGTCAGGCTGACAGTCGGTCCAATTTCTGCTGCCTTCTCTTCTTCCATTCTTTCTTGTTTTACTCTTTTTATGCCTTCATGTGCCATTGGTGCATTCGTCAAGACCGCTTCTCTTGGTCCCTCCTCTCCACCAATGGTCGTTCTTTCGTCAGGTACATTCTCCTCAAACAATGGTGTCCTAGTAAGATACCCTTCTGTTGATGTGCTTGCTGGGGTCTCTTCCAGTATTAGCGTTCGTTTTAGATTTGAAGCCATAGGAATGACAACACTTTCTTCTTCTCTTTGTTGTGGGGAATGGGTTACCCGTGCCCCCTTAGGAAAAAGGACAGGAAACTGGAACAAATTCTCTCCACTCAGTTTTGAGGTTGACGTTGGTTCTTGTGGAGCAGCGTCGACCTCACTCCTTGATTCTCCTGCCATTTCCTTTGTAGCCTCTGTAGTCGTAGTGGTCATGACTGCCTCCTCCATAGGTTCCATATTAACAAGGGTTCCCTGTGGAGTGGCCTCTGTGCCAATTACTCTGTCTGACTGCTCAACTGGCTCTGCAGACTAGGCTAGTTCTTGTGAAGCAACCTCGGCTGAAGTGCCAGTAGGAATTTCTGCGGCTTCAATCGATTCGGCTTGCATTTGGAAATCCAACTCTTCTTCACACTCCTTGGTCTCCATCTTCATTTCCTTAGGCTCCTCCTGATAAACATAATCGTCCTCTTCATCTCCTTGCACGGCCTCGTCCTCTCCTTCGTCCTCTTGCATAGCTTCTGGTTCCTCTACCCTAGCAGCCATGGCAACTTCTATTTCTTCCCTTGTGGAGTTTCGAAACCATTCCCACAGAATAGAAATCTTGTCAATGGAATTCAACACTAACAACCGCACCAGCCCATGGTGGGAAAGGACTACCAACACCTTCCGCACCTCTCGAGCCGAGTTCGCCATCAAATTCAGGATTCTTAGAAGAAAATAGGGCATGTTCATTGAAAAGGCTTTCGATTTGGGAAACCACAAGTACGCCAATATGCGCAGGTGGTATTTAAAAATAGTGGAATATCTTCCCTCGCATGTTATATATTTAACCACAGCCTCTGCAACTTCGCCACATGGCCGCGGCAATGAAGTTCTATTGTATCCTCGGCCCTTCTGCGCGATGCTCTCTTCAGCTTGGAGAAAAGCTTCGGGGAATTCTAGAAGAGGGGTTCTTCTGGAAAACCAGTGTTCACCTCCCTGTGGCAGTCCACTGATCTCTGCAATAGTTTCCTCTGTGACTAGAATTTCAAGTCCGCGAACCCGAGAAACTCCTTCCTCCAGATTCAATGCAAATTCCATTGTAATTTATTCATCCCAACCATTCAATCTGTCAAAGTAAACTTTCCAATCTTCATTTTCGAATACCTACCATACTTCCCTGATTGCGTTGGATTCTTGTTGAATTATCGGGCTCATGGCACACAAATCGACCACCCATTGCTACAGAGGCAGAAGCAGCACGATGACTACAGTTAGGTGGTAGGGGAGAGTGACAAGGCTCCGAAATATTGGTAACTGTAATAAAGTTATGGCCACTTTAAAATATAATGGTTAAAACAATACTGGTACATTTGAAATCAATTGACAAATTGCAATATTACTGTTAGATATTCTAATATTTAATGCGGAATGTTTGAGAGGTGACTGATATGACTCTTATGCGTACAAGTACGCATCCCCACTCAACGATATAATTACAGAGTACTTAAGATCATTAAATTTCATTTGGTACAAGTCATATGTCATAAGTACCTTTACTAAGTACGCCGTCAGCCATTATGGGAAAGGGTGTTTGACTTGGGTCAAATCCCTTGATTAGTGAAAAATAAATAAATAAATGATTTATTTATCTTTTTAAGGAAGTGGTTGGGATATAATCAAATAAATAATGATTTATTTTATTAATGGTGGTTGATTTGGTCATCTTTAACAAGGAATATTATTTAAATAATTATTCCTAGAAAATAATAAGATAACTATGGGTTTATCTCATTAATTTCTTTGTTTTTGGGTTAAACATGACTGGGAATAATAATTAAATTATGGTTTAATTAATTATTCCTTTGGGGGTTTCCTAATTAACATAGTGAAAGCAGTTTTACTTGGGGTAAAACTGGTCTTACATGGTGTACTTGGGTCCATCTAATGATGAAGAGTTAGATGACCAAAAAATGGTGTAACAGAAGCACTTCGGAGTAATAGCATCATCAGTGTAGCAGCAACTTTGGAATAACAACATCAGCAAAGTGACACAAGATGTCACTTTTCTCCTAGCCATAATTCTTTTATTATTCCTGCAAAATAAAAAAATAAGTAATAACCACATTTTTTTTTTTTTTAATGGAGAGTGAGAGTGTCTTCTGTTGCAATAATCATTAAATTAGCTGAATGTGAAAGGGTTTTAACAAAGGCATCTTTAGAGGCTAGACGATGATATAATTTTAGACAATGTCCATTTACTACAAATGTAGTCTGATTCTCATCAATTATAATTAATCTAACTGTTTCTTTATCGAACACAGCATCCACTTGATATGGTCCCATACAGTGAGTACGAAGTTTTCCTTTGAAGTCCTTAAATTTGGAGTCATACAGTAATGCCCAATCCCCTTCATGAAACACCTTAGTTTAAATACATTTGTCATGCCATTTCATCCTCTGCTGTTGAACAGCAGTAGCTCTCTAGAGAGCTACTGATCGGATCTCCTCTAACTCGTTCAGCTGTTCCAGTCGATGCTTCTGTGCTTCTGATAAATCCAAGCCTACTTCCAGAGCTGTTTTGAGTGTGCTAATTTCAAATTCCACTGGAAACAAGGGAGATTTCCCATAGACCAGTTCAAATGGGGAAAATCATGTTGTATTTTGCCATGTTGTCCTATAGGCCCATAAAGCTTCTGGAAGTTTTTGTGCCCAATCCCAGCGATGACTTGCTACCGTCATTGTCAAGATATTTTCCAATACCTTGTTTGTACTCTCTACTTGCCCATTCTCCTGTGGATGATAGGGGGTTGTTATTCTGTGTTTGACCCCATACTTCTGCATCAATTTCTCTATCATATGAGATGTGAACTGTGATCCTCCATCTGATACAAATTCTCTTGGAGTCCCATACCTAGAAAAGATCTCTTCAAAAAGGAAGTCTGACACTACTTGCTCTATTTCCCTCGTGACTGATCTAGCTTCCACCCATTTGGTTACATAATTAGTACAAACTAGGATGTAAGATTTTTGATGAGAAGGTGCGTTAAAGGGGCCAACAAAATCAATGGCCCATCTCTCAAATGGTTCAAGGACTATTTGGGGCTGAAGAGGCATTTCATCTGCTTTCCCAGGTTGTTCCATCCTCTGATAGCTATCACACCTTCGAATATAATCCCGAGAATCACGAAAAATGGAGGGCCAATAGTATCCCATCTGCAGCACTTTATGACCTGTACATTTGTCTGCAAAATTTCCTCCATAGGGTCCATCATGTGCAGCCTTTAGGATCTCATAGATATCATCTCTTGCCACACAACGCCGAATCTGCTAATCAATCCCTGTATGGAAAATATATCCTGCCATCCATGAATATTGGGCACTCTTATGAATGATCTTCCTCCGCTCCTTATAAGATAAGTGACGGGGCACTTCACCTGTAGCAAGATAATTAGCAATATCTGCATACCACGGAGTATTAGTAGATACTGCAAAAATATGTTCATCTGGGAAATTATCATCAACTGGTGTATTCTTACCATCATGTTCTAATCTAGATAATAAATCTACAAACACATTGTCCTTCCCTGGTTTATCTACTATAGTAATATCAAATTCCTATAGTAGCAACAGCCATCATGTAACACGACCAGGGGTAACAGGTTTGTTCATTAAATACCTGATGGCAGCATGATCAATGTGCACAAAGGTAGAATACCCAGTAATATAATGCTGGAACTTGTTGATGGTGTAGAAAACAGCAAGGAACTCTTTCTCAGTCACTGTGTAGTTTAATTCAGCCGAAGCCATATTTTTACTAACATAGTAGACTGCATTAGGAACTTTATCTTATTGATATCCTAGTACTGCACCAATTCTTGTTTGAGAAGCATCTGTGTGAATATGGAAAGGTAACGCCCAGTCTGGTCCTCTAAGAACTGGAGCACTATAGACTAATTCTTTAATCTTTGCGAAGGCTACCTCACAGTCCTCCATCCACACAAATTCTGAATATTTTGTCAGTAATTGAAATAATGGGTGGGCTAATTTTGCAAAATTTTCCATAAAGCGCCTATAATAACCAGCATACCTAATTAAACTACGTACCTGTGTGAGCGTTTTAGGTGTTGGAAAGTGCAAAATTACCTTTACCTTTGCTGGGTCCATCTTGATTCCTTCAGCTAAAAGAAAATTTCCCAGAACAATTCCTTGTTCCATCATCATGTGACACTTTACTGTACTCATTGAAACACGCGCTTGTATACACCTTTCAAGAAAATTTTCTAAATTTTTCAGCCCCTCCGATAATGAGTCCCCATATGGAGTGAAGTCATCCATATAAATTTCAACACCATCATCTATCAAATCAGAGAAGATTCCCAAGATTGCCCTCTAAAATGTTGCAGGGGCATTACATAGGCCGAAAGGAAGGACCCGGTATGCAAATGTTCCCCAAGGACATGTGAAAGTGGTCTTGTCCTGATCCTCAAGAGAAATTTGGATTTGGTTGTATCCACTAAACCCATCCAGAAATGAGAAAAATTTCTTACTAGCCAATGTGTCTAAGACTTGATCGATAAATGGCAGAGGGAAATGATCCTTCTGTGTTGCCTTATTTAACTCTCGGTAGTCCACGCAGATTCGCCACTTACCATTTTTCTTAGGAACCATTACTAGTGGTGAAACCCATTGGCTGTCTGAGATAGGGTAGATAAAACCTGCATCTAATAGTTTCTGAAGCTCTTCTTTAACAATGTTTTTTAATGCTGGATTCATCCTTCTCTGAGGTTGTCTTATAGGACGACAATCTTCTTTGATGTATATATGATGGGTGCACAAATTATCAGGTATCCCCTTCATGTTTGAGTAATCCCAAGCAAAAGCTTCCTTATACTTCTGAAGAACATCTATCAGCTGCTTCCTCTGGGACTATGATAGACCTAGATTGATATTCAGGGTTTTCCCTGATTCTATCTCCACTTGGACACTTTCATGAGGTGCATCAACATCTTCTTCTAACTATTTTGCTGTCTCAATATCTTCCTGAGTCTCACAGCTTAAAATAGATTCCAAGACTTGCTGATTCGATTCTGAAATGGAACAAGGATCGTTCATAAAGGAAATGATCACATCATCTTCTGATTCCATCTTCAACTAAAGGGCCTGCCCGATAGTAAGGACCAGTCTCACTTCTTCCTCTTCTTCTTCGACCTCCACCATAGATACAACCTTCTTGCTGGCTGCTAACTTCTTGGATGCATATGGTTCTACCGGTGGGTATAGCACCAAATTCTTGGTGTTATGACCATTAGAAATGACCATATTTCCTGATCGAAATCCAATATAAGCGTCTGCAGTAGACAACCATGGCCTTCCCAAAATCAAAGGGTGGCCTCCCACTGAAGACTGTGTATGCAGCACCAACAAATCGATAGGGTAATGCCATGCATCTACTGAAATTGTCACGTCCTCCAACTTCCCCACAGGCTTGACTATGGACCTATCCACCAATTCCAACACTGTAGGTGTATGCTTCAAATTCTGAAGGCCTAATGTATGCATGGTTTCAGTAGTGATGACATTGATGGCAACGCCCAGGTCTACCAGTACGTTTGGAATCTCCACCCCATTAATCTGTACTGTCAGAACTGGGTTCCCTTGGTCCCCATATTTCACTGGTGTTGATTTCCCCATCATGAAATCTGATAGTTTTCCCATAACATGTATAGTGAGGGGGTCCTTAGTTTTCTTTGCAAGTTTCTTCGAACAATACTCCCTAAAATTCTTTACATAAATTGGCACATCTTTCATAGCTTGTAACAAGGGAATTTTAACAAATAAATTCTACAATTTTCTGTTGAAAATGCAGCAAGATGATGGAGCTTAGTGAAATGAAGTCGCCTTCACTAAGTGGGCCCGTAGGCGATTTTTGGCGCAAAGTCTATTTTTAGACTATGTCTATTTTTAGACATATGGAGCATGGTCCAAGGGTTGCAGTATGTTATTCTTGGAGTATTGGTCATGTTGTAAAAATATATGGACCTCTATTTTTAGACATTTAGGTCGAAGTCTATTTTTAGACTGCCTATCCTAAAAATAGAAAAGTCAAATATTATTTACCCTTAATAATATTTGGACTCTAAACTTCAGTTTACTCTCTTGGAGCACTTCAGTTCGAGCTACAGAAGTGGCTCATGCATCTGATAGAGGAATTACACTATTCCTAGGGGTTTTGTGAGCTCATGCATGGTTGACTTGTCAGACTCTGCGGCGTGTTTTCCAGTGAGCGATGAGATGTTATGGAGTTGTTGCTTTTAACTTTAGTTTAACTAGTTGAGATTAGTTTAACTAGCTAATCAATTAGTTATGAGTGGAGTGAATTAAATATTATTTAATTCATTAATTAGTAACTCATTATTCAACTCAATAACACATCAGTTCACTACAGTGCATGGACAAGCTCATGGAGACCAAAGAAAGAGGTAGATGAAAGGGTTGAGATAGTCATCGGGCCAGACATGAATGCTTGTGCATGAGATTTGCACCACACTTGGAGGAATTTCCCATGATGATTGCGCTTTCAAGCCAAGGAGATTCAAACCTTGGATCTCTCATTAGACCAGCCTTGATTGCGCAATAGAGGCAGGCAATTAGTGGATGTGTTTTGAACCCGTGACTTGTTCAAAACCAAGCTAGCTTGTGTGTAACTTTATGAGATAGTACTGAGTACTTGTGAGGAGTATTGTGCTATGCACTGTTACATGTTTTCTCCATTATAATATACACAATAGCTGAGGGGTTTTCAGCTATAAGCTTTCCCCATACATACTGTGTAATGTGTGTGATGCTTTGATGATCTTTTGATCGCATACCGCTTGTTTTATTTCCGCATGTGTGATGATCTGAGTGGAAGAGATTATGTGTTGCATATGAATTCGAATTGATATGTGATCAGAATAATCTCGGTGGATAAATCTTCTTTATTCAGCAAATTTTAGCATGGTATCTAGGCTATTGAAGCAAGAGATTGATCACTCAATGGATTACAAACTTGCTTTCGGTAGACAAGAGTCCGCATGTGGCCACTAGCCTTCCGGATCCATCCTTTCTATATCCAAGAATTCCTGGCGTCGATCTCCGTGCTAGAAATAATTTTTTTCTCATGGATCAAGAGCTACGAGCTGAGTCAACGAATTTTTCAAAGAAGTGTTTTCTTAAGTTTTAGTGCTGAAAATGTCTTTCAACGGTTTGCAACTTCTGAATATGCTCGAAGGCATTTTGTCATTTCGCATGGAAGGATCCATGGAGGCAAGATTAGAAGATAATGGAATGAAGGAGTTCGTAGACATGATTGCAAAAACCCACTGATCCTGCTGAAGTCGAAGCATGGCAAAAGAACATGGCGAAGTGTCGAAGGATCCTGTTGGAGGGCGTCAAGGATCATATTGTATCCAGCCTGCATGGAAAGGCTTCTCCATATTTATGTGGAAAGCTTTGACGGATCTATTCCAAAGTAAGAGCGACCAAAGGAAGCTGGCGCTCAAAGATAAGCTCAGGAACATAGAGATGGAGAAAGGCGACAGTCTCACCAAATACCTCACGAAGTTCACTCAATGTAGAGATGAGCTGGGAAGTGTGGGGGTGACTGTCGAAGACGAGGACATGGTCGACCTGGCTCTCCTTGGTCTTTCAAAGGCTTGGCACTTATATCAAGATAGTGTCAATGGTCAGGAGAAGCTGCCGGGATGGGAGCGCCTTTGGGCGAATCTCATGCAGGAGGAGATAAGGAGGACTACCAGGGATGGATCTTCATCCAAGGTATCTGATGAAGAAAATTGCACTTTGGCTGCCAAAGCAAAGAAGGGGAAGAGAAAGAAGGCTTCTCAGTCTGGTGCGAAAGGCAAGAAGCAAGACATGTCCAAGGTGAAGTGTTTTCACTGTCACCAGCACGGACACTATGCCACAAATTGTCCGCAGAAGAAGAAAAATAAGAAGGCTGTCGGCTCTGCAGCGGGAGAGGCATTGGCTTCTCAATTCGAACTAGATTTTTCACTGATCGCATGCTTGGTTTCAAGTGTGGCGGGATCAGTATGGTTCTTGGACAGTGGTGCATCATTTCACATGACCGGAGATCGAGATCTATTTTCAAATCTGGAGGAAAAAGATTTTGGAGTGCACATCGAGATGGGCGATGATGGTAGATACAGTGCGACTGGTATCGGTACCATTTCCTTTGAGAGGGAGTCTGGTAAACCTTTCATATTGAAGGAAGTTTTGCATGTTCTAGGATTGATGAAGAACCTGATCTCTGTGGCGATGTTGGAAGACAAGGGGTATGATGTGGTCTTCAGCGAAGGAAAAGCCTTCCTGCGCAGTAAGACTATTGGTGAGACCAGGAAGATAGGGGTTCAAGTTAAGAACCTTTATCAGTTGCAAGTAGATGGTTGCGCAGCAATGGCATGCAAGGCAGGAGAAGTGGTGAGCCGGGATGATGAGGGAGAACTATGGCATAGGAGATTGGGCCACCTTCACCATGGAGCTTTGAGGATACTGCAGCATATTTCTACTGGGCTTCCTAAGGGCACTCTTGCGCAGTCAGATCAGTGCAAGGGGTGTACCTTGGGGAAGTATGTGAAAGCCACCTTTCACGAGAAGGATAGTCGCGCCACAACGATCCTTGAGAGAGTTCACACAGACGTGTGTGGTCCTTTCTCTGTAGCTTCGACAGCAAAGAACAAGTAATATGTGATCTTTGTTGATTATTTCTCTCGGAAGTGCTGGATCTTCTTCATGCAGAAGAAGAGAGAGACATTTTCTAAGTTCTGTGAATTCAAGGTGCTGGTAGAGAAGGAATCGGGGAAGCATGTGAAGGCTCTTAGGAGTGACAATGGTGGTGAATTCATCTCGGTTGAATTCAAAGACTTTTGCAGCGCAGAAGGGATTCGGAGAGAGCTCATCGCACCCCATAACCCACAGCAGAACGGGGTGGCTGACCGAAAGAACAGAACGATCGTGGGTGCTGCACGGGTGATGTTGCATGATCAGGGCCTACCCCTTCACTTGTGGGCTGAGGAATGCAATACAACATTGTATGTGTAGAACCGTTGTCCTCACAAGGTTCTTGGCATGAGTACACCAGAGGAGGCGTTTTTTGGCAAGAGGCCTGATATTTCTCATTTGAGAATTTTTGGCTCACCTGTATACATGCATGTGACGAAGGATGCCAGAAAGAAGATGGATCCGACCGCAGAGGTTGGAATATTTGTGGGGTACACTGATACACCTCACAACTATCGGGTGTATTTGTCGGACAGTCGCAAGACTGTTGTGCGATGGGATATAAAATTTCAGGAGGAGAAAGCCATGCAGTGTTCGCTTGAGAGGGAGCTACACTTGCATGCAGATGAGGAGCTGTTAGTTCCTAAGGAGGAGCTTCCGGATGTGGATCAGCCACAAGAGGAAGTTCGGGAGGTGGAAGAAACCACCCATGCAGCGCCAACCATCAGAGGGAGCATGCGCACTACAGAAGCTGAGCGACTGGCTCGAGATGCAGAGAAGGTTGTAGGACCACCTACAGCACAGCGCAGACAGAGACAGTCACCGGATCGGTACACTAGATACATGGCTCTTATGAGTCAATGTGTTGTGACAGAGCCATCCTCTTTTGAGGAAGCTGTGGAGGAACCCGCATGGGTTGATGCCATGATCGAAGAATATGATTCAATCATCAGGAACAGTGCATGGGAGATTGTCCCAAGACCGGTTGGGAAATCAGTGGTAGGTTCGCGATGGATCTACAAGGTGAAGCAGGCGGCTGACGGGAGTGTGGAGAAGTACAAGGCGAGATTTGTCGCCCGTGGCTTCTCACGGATCGAGGGGATCGACTATGAGGATACTTTTTCACCTGTCGCAAGGTACTCTTCCATACGGACGATACTTGCTCTCTCAGCGCAGATGGGGTGGCACATTCATCAGATGGATGTGAAGACTGCGTTCCTCAATGGAGTTATTGAGGAGGAGGTGTACATAGAGCAGCCTGAAGGTTTTGATATCTTCAGCAGTGAGTCGCATGTGTGCCGACTCAAGAGAGCACTGTACGGGCTGAAGCAAGCACCTCGTGCTTGGTACACACGGATTGACAGTTATTTCACCGGGCTTGGATTTTCCAAGAGTGAGGTGGATCCTAACCTGTACCAGATTGTGGTGGAGGGGAAGTTGCTGATCATTGTACTGTATGTAGATGATCTGATTTTGACGGGTGATGAGCTATTGATACTTTCATGCAAGGAGGATCTTGCAAGAGAGTTTGAGATGAAGGACTTGGGCCTCCTTCATTATTTCCTGGGATTGGAAATTTGGCAGCACAGTGATGGACTGTTTGTTTCTCAGGGTAAGTATTCCTGGGAGATACTAGAGAAGTTCAACATGCATGGCTGCAAGCCTGTTGATACTCCTCTTCCTGGAGGTTGGAGGAAGGAGGATGCTACTTCGACGGAGGTAGTGGATGCCACTGTTTATCGACAGTTGGTGGGGTCGCTTATGTATCTGGTCAATACACGACCCGATATATGCTATGCTGTTAACCAGCTTTCGCAAGCTATGGTTAAGCCTACCAAGCTCTTCTGGAAGGCAGGCAAGCATGTATTGTGTTATCTTAGTGGCACATCGGGATATGGTCTATGGTACAGACAGGAGGATGGAGCGAAGCTTTCCGGCTTCACTGATGCAGATTGGGCAAGGAGCCCAACGGACCGGAAGAGCACATCTGGAGGAGTTTTCAGCATTGGGTCGACAGCAGTTTCCTGGTACAGCAGGAAGCAGAGATCTGTGGCACTCAGTTCAGCAGAGGCCGAGTACATGGCAGCAAGCTTGGCTGCATGCGAGGCTATTTGGATGAGGAAGATCCTCGTTGGATTGTTCGAGTTGCATTTGGAGCCTACAGTGATTTATTGTGATAACCAGAGTTGCATTAAACTCTCGACTAATCCAGTATTTCATGATAGATCCAAACACATCGACATCAGGTACCATCATATCAGAGATTGTGTTCAACGGAGAATCATGATGCTTTCATATGTTCCCACGGAGGATCAGGATGCTGACATCTTGACGAAGGCGCTCACCAGGAGCAAGTTCGAATTCCACAGAGGCAGGATAGGGGTTGCAGATAATCCATATCTTGCTGAGAGGAAGTGTTGAAAATGTCGCAAGATGATGGAGCTTAGTGAAATGAAGTCGCCTTCACTAAGTGGGCCCGCAGGCGATTTTTGGCGCAAAGTCTATTTTTAGACTATGTCTATTTTTAGACATATGGAGCATGGTCCAGGGGTTGCAGTATGTTATTCTTGGAGTACTAGTCATGTTGGTAAAAATATATGGACCTATATTTTTAGACATATAGGTCGAAGTCTATTTTTAGACTACCTATCCTAAAAATAGAAAAGTCAAATATTATTTACCCTTAATAATATTTGGACTCTAAACTTCAGTTTACTCTCTTGGAGCACTTCAGTTCGAGCTACAGAAGTGGCTCATGCATCTGAAAGAGGAATTACGCTATTCCTAGGGGTTTGGTGAGCTCATGCATGGTTGACTTCGGTTAGGACTTCAGTGGCAGAAGTTTGGTGGAGTTGATGAGACAGTTGGTGGAGTTGTGTTCGGTTTAACTTAGTTGAACTAGTTGAGATTAGTTTAACTAGATAATCAACTAGTAATGAGTGGAGTGAATTAAATATTATTTAATTCACTAATTATTAACTCATTATCACATCAGTTCACTACAGTGCATGGACAGTTCAGTGGAGACCAGTGAAAGAGGTAGATGAAAGGGTTGAGATAGCTATCAGTTGTGACATCAGTTGTGCATGAGATTTGCACCACACTTGGAGGAATTTCCCATGATGATTGCGCTTTCAAGCCAAGGAGATTCAAACCTTGGATCTCTCATTAGACCAGCCTTTATTGCGCAATAGAGGCAGGCAATTAGTGGTTGTGTTTTGAACCTGTGACTTGTTCAAAACCAAGCTAGTTTGTGTGTAACTAAATGAGATAGTACTGAGTACTTGTGAGGAGTATTGTGCTATGTGTTGTTACATGTTTTCTCCATTAAAATATACACAATAGCTAAGGGGTTTTCAGCTATAAGCTTTCCCCATACATATTGTGTAATGTGTGTGATGTTTTGATGATCTTTTGATCGCATACCACTTGTTTTATTTCCGCATGTGTGATGATCTGAGTGGAAGAGATTATGTGTTGCATATGAATTCGAATTGATATGTGATCAGGATAATCTCGGTGGATAAATCTTCTTTATTTAGCAAATTTCTACATTTTCCTAATAAGTCAAATTCAGCTTGTGGGCTTGGTTTACTTACAATCAGTCTCTTTGGGTAGGGTGGTTCAGATTGAGGTTGTTTTACAGGAGGTGCCTTAACAGTTTGTTTTGGTTCTCTATTAGTTGGTTGTGCCTCTCTATCTTCATTATCAAGCTGTTCAATGATGAATGGAGGGGGTTGGACATTAACTATCTGCCTAGATCACAAATTCATTTCCTACAGATCTGCTGTAGAAATGCTATATGAAGGCAGGTTAATAACATCAGCTTGGTGAGCACCTTTATTATTGGGGTTAGGATTAGGTTGCACTGGAAGCTGAGGATGGATAGGTTGGTTACTAGGAGGCACGATGGAGGGTAATTGGAGCTGTTGTGGTATCGGTTGTTGTGGCATTTGCTGAAGGAACTTCCCTATAGAGGGTACTCACCAAGTTGGAGCCCATGATGAGCTCATACTAGCCTAAGGGTTCCATTGTTTCCATAGTGGGTGCTGGTATTATGGGCACATAGGGGGGCAAGGTATGGGTTGGGGATTCATATTATAATTATTGAAATACTGAGATGGATCCAGATACATACCTTGATTTCCCATTGGTGGTCGAAATTGCCACGACTTCCTGGTGCCCATAAGATATAGTTGCTCTGTGTCCTCCCCCGCTTCTTGAAACACTGATTTTAGGCCCGACAAGGAATGGAATGAGCTGGTAACATGATTTAGCTCACATATGTCACATTTCTCTATAGATTTTAATGGGAATTCTCTTTCTAAATGATTCTTCTTGCATTTCAGGCAGAAGATCGCCATAGCCCTTTCCTGCTCCAACTGCTTCTGCTTCACTTGCAAAGTATCCATCTGTGTTGACAGGGTACTAAGAATATCTGTCTTCAGGTTGTCTAACAGTTTCCCAATTTCTACTTTCATAATACCCCCGCTAGATCCTTTTACAGAATGAACCACTAATATATTTCTTGCAAGCCCTCTTGAGCATTGGATATGCAAATCGAAAATATTTTCAAAAGTTTCCTTGGAGATGTCTCCTTTCCCCACAATATTCAACATTTCCATTGAATCTTCTCAAAAATATCGAAGGAGGATAACCTTCAAAATTTATTTATCCAAGTCAGAATTTCCTGACCTCTGTAAGAGGTACTTAAACCTCTCCACACATTCTTCCAAACTTTCATCTTCTTTCTATGTAAACTTGAAAAATCTCCTCCTTGATATTTCGGGATTTACAATAGTCCTGATATTTCTCCAGGAAAGCCGTTCGCATGCCCTCCCATGTGGTAATGGATTTCCCTCCGAGGCCCATAAACCATCGCAGAGCTGTCCCCTCAAGTGTAGAAGGAAAAATCTTCAATTTCCAGGCATCCATCATGTAATCATACCCCTGGCACACTATATCAAACTCAAACATAAATGTTTCGGGGTCCTCTGAAACGAGCCCATGGAAATTTGGTAAAGCTGCCAATGGGATAGGATTTGTAGGTGCACCTCCTCCCATATTCTCAATGGGAAACTCGATAGTAGAGGTTGTGGGAGCCTTGAAAATCTTCCAATAGTCGTTGGGGATTTCAACAGGCTATGTAGAGGATGAGGGGGGTCTCCTTACTACTGGAACTCGAGTGGCTTTGGTAGCACTCCCCTAGTCTCTCAGTGATACAAATATTGCCTCGTTTCTACTGCCTGCGTCCTGATGGCTCAATCCCTCAATGAAAAATTCCTTTCCCTTATGGAAGTAGTCTGATTCTGTCAATATTTTACTTTCTATCTCTTCTCCTTCTATTCCCAATGCAAGATCCTCAGGTCCAATGCTACTTGAGTCTTCTGCTATTGGAGGACCCTGCTGTACTGAATCACCAACGGATGTTGTAGTATGCACTAGTTGATCCACTGATTGCCCTTCAGATCGCACTCTCCTAGCCCCTGGCCTTGTGGCTATGCAAGAAGATGCTTCTGCCTGCGTCTTTTCTATGATCTGCTAGATATAAGTTTTTCTTCCCAAATCTGGTCTTCCCTTCTTTGGGGCTCTCACTCCGCCCCGCTTATTTGATTCTTTGTTCATAAAAAATTAATGTGATGGAGAATCTCTGCATGAGCCTACAATACTTCAATCTTGAAGTAAGGTGTCAAAGGACCATTCCTTCCCCAAGACAAAAAATTTAAAAATAGAAAAACAACGAGACGGAAACTAGAATTTCAGACCCAGAGCAGGGCATCAAAAGACTCCTCCCTCCCTGGGACAAGAACAAGAACCACACAACCCACAAAAATACCTAATACTTCCCAGATCTGAAGCAGGGCATCAAAATACTCCTCCCTCCCCAGGATAAGAAGATGGCCCAAAACTAAAAAAAAAAGAAAAAAAAAACAAACCAAAATCAAAACCTATGCTTAGGACCTGAAGCAGAGTGAAAAACTTGTTCTCTCCCCAGGACGAGAGGTCGACCCTTTGGTTGCTTCGAATTGTTTCTTGCACCTTGTTAGCCTCCCTAGCAATGGCGCCAAAATGCTGGTGTTTAGGTAGGGATGATTTATCCACCCTAATCTGAAATTAATCTTATCAATCCGGGAGTGTATCCTTTCAAGGAAACGCATAAGGTATATGCAGGAACAAACACATAATCCGTTCAACTGATGGTTTACAATTAAAACTCAAAACATTTCCGTGAAGTAAAATTAATGCAGAACATTCAACAATCTTAATCAGCAAGAGATAAAAATAACAACCATAGCACAACAGGAATTAATCCACATATATACACAGACGCAGCACCTGATCAGAAGAGAGGGCCCAGCTCTGTGATCAAGGATGCGTTTATTACGAAATTCTTTGGAACAGTAAAACCATATGTATTTTATTGATATACAAAATGTGATTACAGTCTTCTCTCCAGAACCCCGAATTACAGGAACAATGTCCATTTTATACACAGTACAAGGGAATAACAAATTTCCCTGAAACATGATAACCGTGTGTTCAGAAATGGACTATGGTTGAAATGGCATGAACAGCAGATATTATGGATGGAGCAAAGCCCAAGAATAGGCCCAGGGAGTCGTGGTCTAGCTGCGCGCTCTCCCTTTGGCTAGCCATTACCGATTCTTGTTGCGATCTACTAGAGCAAGGGTTCCTATCTTTCAATCTGCAACCAAACACAAACCTTAGTGCTGCAATTAGGTAAAACCCCATGATTTTACTTCATTAATAAAAATATCCCAATTGAACAAGTCAGGGGTATTTACCTTAGGAGTTTATCATGGAAAATGTGGGTAAATTAAGAAAAAAGGGTCAAAAAGGATAACAGAAGTGGGCAAAGAAATAGCCAAATTCGGTGCCCAACAACTATATTTCAAGTGTAGGTTCATTATTCTAGCATGCTTCACCTCTTTCCTCAATGGCATAGTCCATTTGATTAATTGTTGTGTATCATCTAAGGTCTTTGACACACTATCAACCTGCTCTTTCCAAAACTCTTTCATTTTCTCAAACTAATCTATTTTGACATTATGTTTCCTTTCCTCTTTCTTCAAGACTATTATTTCATTATTTGCTAACTTCAATTGTTCCTTAAGGACCTCAAACTCTGTTTTTTCAATAATTTTCTCCTTTCCTTTCTTTTTCTTGATGACTGGATCCTCTTTTGCAAGTGATGATAGGTCAATGATACTTGGTGGTGGTTGGACAATGTCAGTGACCCTCTAAACTTATTTCCTACTTTCCAAGAGATTTCTAGCATGTCTTGTCATGGGTTTCCTAGCCTGAAACATAAAACCTGCATCCTCACCTTCAAATTCTATCTTCTTTGTTGATTTGGCTTTCTTGAGCTTCTTTCCTCCCTCATATATATCTCCAGCTTGGACTATGGGGGTTTCCTCAATATCAATAGCATGCAAAATGTTTTCTAAATATCCCTTAACCATTGTTTGGCTTCTTCTAATTTCTAACTTCTTTTCTGATTTGGATTTCTTGAGCTTATTTCCTCCCTCATCTATATCTTTAGCTTGGACTTTGGGGGTTTCCTCAATGTCAATGGCATGCAGAATGTCTTCTAAATTTCCCTTAGCCATTTCTTGGCTTCTTATAATCCTTTTTTTTCCAATTTTACTCACAGTTGGCTCTTGTTTTACAGGTTTTCTTACAATAGGCTTTTGTTTTGCAGATGAAACAACAGGTGTATCAAGTTTCTACAATTGCTCTGTTTCCATGATTACTGGTTCACTTTGTTTTTCCACTAAAGGTGATTGTATAATTCTAGGTTTAGGAGTTCTTTTAGGCGTGATGGCATCCACTTCAAAACCACTGACAAACAGAAAAGAAGACCAGTCTCTTCCTACTCTTTTTAACTGATCTAAAACTAGAAAATTTATTAAACCATGATGAAAAAGTGAGGTTTCACTTCCTTCAGATTTAGCTTGAAATTTATCTGCCATTTTTTCTAAGCTTGTGTATAAATACAAAGGTAGATCAAGAGATTTATTAGCAACAAAATGTAGAATAAGCTTGAAGTGGTAAGAATAGACCTTACGATACCTCCCTTCACAAGTGAAGTATTTCTGAATGATAAGCAGTAGCTTTGAGAAATTATCTTTCATGTAGCTCCATGGAATGGAATTTTTAAGGTCAACCTCACTATGTTATGGCTTGATAAATTATTTACATTCCTGCATGTTGAATTTGAAACTTTTGAACCATTTTTCTTCTCCTCTTGGAATTCCTGTTGTTGTTGCAATGGTCTCTAGATTTATAGTGAGGTTCAACATTCCCACTTTTGCAGTTGTCCCATTGAAATTTAGAGAAAAATCTTTAGAAACCTGTCCATGGCATCCTTGAAATCTTTGGCAAAACTGCAAACACCCTATTCTTCTGAAAACTTTTGAAGTTTTTGGGTCTTCATTTATCAGGTTCATGTCTGATGGCTCATATCTAAGACATTGGCCACCTTTGTTGGTCTTCCTCTTTGCAATCATGGTACTTTTATGTCTTATTTGCCTCGCTTGATCAGTCATACCTGCAAACTTTTGAAAATACCAGCCACAACTTAGGCTCAATGAAATATCTCTCTAGAGCTCAATAACATGCAAAGAGGGATCGAAGAATGAAAAATGACTCAATTGGGAAAAATTTTGAATTTTGATGACAACTCATGCCAATAATGATGACTCATACATGCTTAAAATAGTAATAATGACTTCAATCCTAACCATTGTACCTTGATTTAACCCTAAATGACTCGAATGGCATCTATCCTATCCCTTTCAATCATTTACTGACACCTAACACTTGTTTTGACAAGACAGACAGGAATCCCTCCTTTCGTAGCATTCTTAGGGTATTTTTGGGTTAGTTTCGCTATGAAAGTATTAGCAATTTCATAGTGAAAAGAGTGTTGTTTCTGTGTAATTCGCTACGAAAGTAGGGATTCTTGGCTAAAATGACCTTTTCAGAGTTGTAATCTTGGGAAATAAAAAATTTCGGGAAATAATGACTGATGTGACATGAAAATACTTGAATGGGGGTGGGTTTGGACCTTATGATAAGATAATAAGAAAAATTTAAAATTTTCCTTAACGAAGTACTGAAAAATGAATTCTATGACCATACCTTTGACACATGAACCTCTAAGACTTTGTCAAATGATGTTTCATTTTTTCTGAGTGATAACACAGTTTATAGAAAGCCTTCTTGTATGATTCCTCTTTTGAAAGACCTTTAGTCTCTCCATAACCTGACATGATGGTTATGAATTCAAACTTAGCTTTTGGTGCAACTTTTACCTCCTCAATATCAGCTTCTTGAGATAAAAATTGAGGTGCTTCATGTGCAGTTGTGAGTGGAAATTTGGGTGGAGATGGTGCCCTTGTGGCTCTCCTTATTATGGTCCTAATATCAAGACTTGCAACCAACAATTTCCCTTCACCTCTCTGCAATTTCAATCTTGTAAGCATCAAAAATTTGCAACCATTAAAACCCTACTTGCACAAAACTCAAGAAACTATCAAGCAAATAACCCTAGAAACCTTTTCTCTGATACCAACTTGATCTAAATTTGAATGTTATTTTTTTTGTGCTAATTTCATCTTCAGATTTATAATTATTTTGTTGATCTTATGCATTATGTGCATAGGTTTCCTTGGTGTTTATGAGTGTCAAACATGTAAATGAGATGAGTTTTAAATTAAATTAAAGAGCATAAATCATGAAAAACAAATGCTAAATAGTAGCAATAACAGGTACAACAAACCATCACAATTGATCCATTAACACAGTGTTTTGATGAAGGAGTTCACCCCTCCTGGGCTACATCTCCTTGGTCCAGCTTCCATGGCTTGGGCCTCTGTATTAGATCAAATGTGCAAAAACAATGTTGTTTACATTCACCTACTACTCCTGAAATATGCTTCAAAGTGTTCAAAAATTCCAAATCATTCTGAAATGACTCTTCTTTCACTCAATTTGGTTGAATTTCGCCAAAGTTATGGCCAAAATAGTTTTGCCTAGTAAACTGCCTCCAAAACTTGAGAAGACTCTAGTTAGGGCCTCCAAATTTGGGGCAGCACCTATATTCATGGCTCCGCCAAAAATTCTAGCAACTTAACTGCAATTTAATTAATGCTAAGTCTAGTTTAACTACACTAAGTGTGTGTTAATTCTAATCTGAATTATATATGGATTACCGCTTAAATACAAATATTATGAGTTAATTAAACCTTGTTTAACATTAAACTCGCCATTAGCAATATTCATCCTGCCTGGTTATAGCATGAAGTCATGTGGTGAGGCCTTATGTGTTGAAAAGTGTAACTGGGTCAGTCTTCATATTGACTATGTAATTATGTATTTTATAAAGAAGAAGACAAAGATAATAAAATGTATTTTGTACTTGCTTCATGTGTTTCATGAGCAAGATTTTACTATAGGTTAAATATACTTCTTCTTGATGTCTATATAGGGTTTTGAATTCTAGATATCAATGTAATAAGTGTCATATATGAAGGTTCTAAGAATGTATGCTCCAAGATCTTGTAGAAGAATAGGAGTCAAGCTAAAAGACATGCTCACAAACAACTCTCAAACATCAATGGAAGTCAAGCTTCATATACCGTGAAGAACACCTCTCTCAAACACTGGAATAACCTCTCTGCATGAATTTGGCTCTATAAGAGTTTGTCTGGTTGGCCTGGAAGCAAGTAACACTGCACTATATGTATATCACTGTTCTGTAGTCCATTTTCTCTCAATAAATTTCAGTTAGCTCCAAAAATAAAAATGCGAATTATTCTTGAGAAGAAGACATTGTTCAATATTAGAATCAGTGTGATATATACCAATGAATAAAGGTGGGTTATCTCAAAAACTACGATATGTATCAATAAATAAATGCATGTAGACTTTCTTGGAGACAGTGTGATATATACCAATAAATAAATGTGTGTGGGCTTTCTCGGAGATAGTGCGACATATACCAAATAAATAAATGTGTGTGGAATTTATCAGAAATAAAGTGTGATGTATGTCAGTAAATAAATGTAGACTATACATATGAAGATACACCTATAACAGATTGTGGATTTCTACGAAGAGGCACGGTAAGAAAAAATGAATACATCAGTGAATAAAATGAGGGCCAAGTTTTGTTAAGTACGGGTATAAGACAGAGTTTAAGTGCGGAAAATATTGATCTATGGTTGAAGCTGATCTAAGACAGAGATCCAATATAAAAATACTTAATTTGTAATGACATGATATAACCTGAGCAAAGTGTGAAGTTGAGGTAGTAAATCACTATGTATATCTGCGATCAATCTGAAGTAAGATGTGACTCAAGTAAGATGATACATTTGTTAGTACACTTGTAAAAGGAATGTAAATCTATGATATACCTTCCTATTCTCAATTAATATTTTCCAAGTGAAAAATGAAGCAAGAAGAAATGTTTTGATGAACAAAGACGAAATTAAGTTAGATTGAATTAGAGACAAAGTTCTCTAAGGTTGTTATAGATCAATGTAAGTTGTTGCAGAAATGAAGGATCAACATTGGAGGTAGACAAAGGAATAATGAAAAGGTTTTTTAATACATATATATAGGTCAAGGGTCTGAGTCTTGGTCATGGTAATCCGAAGATCTATAAGAAGAATTATTTTCGGGTTTTCCTCTCCAAGAGGGAGAGGTTTTTGCCCTGGCTCTAGGGGCCTAATTTTGTGTCTAGTGCATGTTGATAATTGACTTGATGAAAGACTAACTAAGCTAAAGAAAGGAAGACACAAGTAACTCAAGTAATTATCAAGAAGAGAATTTATATTAAGCACTAGCCCTCCAAATTCTCAACATCGTATCGGAGCTAAGGTGTTGAATGCAAGGGTTGCTTGACAAAGGAGACACTACAGGAAGCAAAGATCAAGTTTGGGTTGAATGATCAAATCAGTTTGCAAGGAATACTCTCTAGCTATATCAACTCATTCACGTAAGTGATATTTTCCATAAAAGATTTACATTCAAGATAGTGATACAAGAAGACATATTTTACCATCAAGGATCCAAGATCGCCTAGATTAAAATTTTCTATCTAAGAAGAAACTCCTAACTTTTTGATCAAGAAAGTTGCCAAAATAGAAATTCACCTACTCAAGTAAGTATCAAACTATTTAGGGTTTCAAACTTTCCTGCATGGAAAACAAGGACAATGAATTCATGTCAAATACACGAAGGGAGATATAAGAGTCCAAAGGATTCTTACATAATCCATAAAATACTCTCTCATCTCTAATGTATCAAATCATCAAAAAGGGAATATATGAGAAATTAGTGGAGCTAGTCTCTACGAATACTGTAGGAGAAGAAATCTCTCTGATCAACTAGAGGAACTAGAAGAAGTAATGTTTGACTCTGAGATGACTACAATGGTGTTGAATGCTCTACCAGGAAAATGGGGAAACTTCACTTCAAGATTATACGGGAAGATAGAAGCCACACCATTCCATGATTTAGGGTCTCTATGTAAAATAGAGGAAACAAGATTGAAAGCCAAAGGTGTCACAAGATCAAGTGAAGGGAATCAAGCCTTCACATCCACGTCAAGGAAGAAAGGAAGATTCGATAAGTTTGGTCCTTAGAATAGTATGGACAGAGCACAATTCTTTGTATCCGATGAACTTGGGCATTATAAAATAGATTGTCCTAAATTTGAAAAGGACAAGAGAAATAGGGAAGAAGTTCATGTCTCAGAAATGAGAGAAGAACCTGATGCAAAGAAATCTAAGAAAGAAGAAGTGAGGTATCTCCACTACGATTAAGGTCATCTTCTCCTTTAAGTGATTTATTTTAGTTGTATGATAGGAAGTAGTGTAGCGTCCTAATAAAAGCATGATAGGAGCTCCTAGTGTAGCATCTCTGAGGAAAACCTCTCTTATAACTATTTCGATGGAAGGAAATCATCAAGATCAAGGGTCATCATGGAAATAGACTTCTGAGATGTGATGACATATTGATGGAGCAGGCCAAGGGAATGAAGCTCTTCATTCTTAAGAAATTGCTACATGATGACTCAATGGAAAAAGGTATGAGGTATGTATATATTTATATGCTGACATTGGATTCTGTGAAGTCAGTATTTAGAAGTATGACCTATGGAGGGATATATCTCGATGCACAGACAGATGAAATCAACATAATATGTCCTCATGGAATATGAGGTGGTTTTATATGAACGAGAAACTAGAAAACTTGTACATTCCTAGGAATCAAGAATGTGTAGAGAGGAAGAGATCATGAAATGCAACCATGTTAAGAGACAGTTATCATCCAGAGGCCAAGAAGATGTGACTAGGAGATCTCTTAGAAAGATATGTAGACTCTGACGGAAGTTTGGTAAAGAAGAAGACCCTTGGAAAAACATATCATTAGGAGATGTGTCAATATGTATGAAGGATGCCGATGCTTACAGGAAGATTTCATGGTGAAATATCATCATTGAGGTAACTTTTGTTTTAAAATTTCATATGTAAATGTTTATCAGGATGAATTTGTGCAGGGCTGCTAATCATGAGAGAGGATGTATGATCCTGGGAGATGATTCGATGGAAAGTTGGATGGCACAATAGTGGACTAGGTAAGGAAGTCTGATGAATCACTTTCTGACAGTTGACATGACTCAGGATGAAAGTGATGGATGATATGTTCCCTATGAAGCTAAAAGTTGAAGATTTCTCCATATCGAAATCCATGATATTGAGGACAAGAATTCTTCATGAGAAGATGGGTGTCTCACCATTATTGCTGGAGGTCCCTGGTTAAGAGGGAGCATGATGATAAGTTTCTTACTTGGGAGAAACCTGGTAATTACTAAGAATGAGCTTAGGTACATTCCTTGTATAGGAATGAGTACATTAACTTGTGGAATATGTCCTCCCTAGTTGAGAGGGAGAGATAGACACATCATTCTGGTATTCACTTGGGAAGACAGAATGGAGGATTGGGTAATCATCTGGCATTCGATACTCTTTGATAATTTATTAGGGAATTCAAGATAAGAGTAGTCAGGGACCAATATTATTTGAGGGCTAGCTACCCAAGAGAAGAATAGTCCAAGAAGGTCATACCTTGGGAACACCTAGGTGGAGTACGTACCTTGGAGAGAAAATGATGATGGTGTCTATAAGTCATGTGTCTCTCTAGCATTGTAGCCAATTGTCTCGTTGAGAGATGGGGCTGTTAGTCAAGGCCTTGCATTAGGACAATGCTAGTTGATATGATGCTATATAGATGTGATTACCAATCTGATTCTTCTTATGAGATTATTTAGTTTGAAAGTGACCATGTACCTGTATGAATACCTCCCTAGTTAAGAGGGAGTGTTGAAAAGTGTAACTAGGTCGGTCTTCATATTGAATATGTAATTATGTATTTTATAAAGAAGAAGACAAAGATAATAAAATGTATTTTGTACTTGCTTCATGTGTTTCAAGAGCAAGATTTTATTATAGGTTAAATAGACATCTTCTTGATGTCTATCTAGGGTTTTGTCTTCTAGATATAAATGTAATAAGTGTCATATATGAAGGATATAAGAATGTATGCTCCAAGATCTTGTAGAAGAATAGAAGCCAAGATAAAATACATGCTCACAAATAACTCTCAAACATCTATGGAAGTCAAGCTTCATATACTATGAAGAATACCTCTCTCAAAAGCTGGAATAAACTCTCTGCATGAAGTTGGCTCTATAACAGTCTGTCTGGTTAGCCTAGAAGCAAGTAAAAATGAGCTATATATATATATATGTATATGTATATGTATATGTATATGTATATGTATATGTATATGTATATGTATATGTATATGTATATATATATATATATATATATATATATATATATATATACATTGTTCTGTAGTCCATTTTCTCTCAACGAATTTCGGATAGCTCCAAAAAGAAAAATGTGGATTATTCTTGAGAAGAAGACAACGTTCAGGATTAGAATCAGTGCGATATATACCAATGAAGAAAGGTGGGTTATCTCATAAACTGCAATATGTATCAATAAATAAATTCATGTGGACTTTCTCAAAGATAGTGCGATATATACCAATAAATAAATGCATGCGACCTTTCTCAGAGATAGTGCGATATATACCAATAAAGAAATTTGTGCAGAATTTATTAGAAATAAAGTGCAATGTATGTTAGTAAAGAAATGCGGACTATATATATGAAGAAATAGCTATAACAGATTGTAGATTTCTCTGAAGAGGCAAAGTAAGAAAAAATGAATACATCAGTGAATAAAATGCGGGCCAAGTTTGGTTAAATACCGATATAAGATAGAGTTTAAGTGCGGACAATATTGATCTATCGTTGAAGCTGATCTAAGAAAGAGATCCGATATAGAAATACTTGATTTGTAACGACATGATATAACCTAAGAAAAGTGTGAAGTTGAGGTAGTAAATCACTGTGTATATGTGCGGTCAATTTGAAGTAAGATGTGACTTAAGTAAGATGATACATTTGTTAGTACACTTATAAAAGGAAGGTAAATCTATGATTTACCTTCCTATTCTCAGTTAATATTTTCCAAGTGAAAAATGAAGCAAGAAGAAATGTTTTGATGAACAAAGACAAAATTAAGTTAGATTGAATTAGAGACCGAGTTCTCTAAGGTTGTTACAAATCAATTTAAGTTGTTGCAGAAATGAAGGATCAGCATTGGAGGCAGACAAAGGAACAGTGACAAGGTTTTTTAATACATATATATAGGTCACAGGTCTGAGTCTTGGTCATGGTCATTCGAAGATCTATAAGAAGAATTATTTGCGGGTTTTCCTCTCCAAGAGGGAGAGGTTTTGCCCTGGATCTAGGAGCCTAATTTTGTGTCTATTTCATTTTGATAATTGACTTGATGAAAGACTAACTAAGCTAAAGAAAGGAAGACATAAGTAACTCAAGTAAGCTCACAAGTAATTATCAATAAGAGAATTTGTATCCATCACCAGCCCTCCAAATTCTCAACATTATGGGGAGGGGGATGTCCCCCTCCATACCCTCGTCGGATAAAATGATTGGTAACAAATATAAGTGTAGGTCATATACTATTAAGAACCAACGTCGCGGTGTATTGGCATTGAGCACTTGTGGTGTGGGGGAGGTCATGGGGTTGAGCCCTAACCTCTGCCAAGCTAGTGTTAAAATTTTTTCCACCCAAAAGCATTATAATATAACCTTTGGAATTTAATAAAATGCACCCATATGTATATGTATTAAAACCGACCTTTGGAAATTGTTAATAATTTGACCATTATTAATATTTAATATGACCATTAGCAAATTTAAACATTCAAACTTTGGAATATATGTTACAATTCGACCATATATTAAAACCTTCTCACTTTGAACTGATATGAATTTCAGAATTTGGATAGGGTCCACCAGAGGGGGCACGTTGCAGCCCCTGGCTGCACCACATGTTTGCCTCTAGTTTAACCATTCCAACCATTAAAAAAAATTCAAATTCCACCTTAGGAGAAAATATAAAAAAATTTCACCTTCAAAACTAGCTGGCAAATCTTGTAGTGACACTTGTCATAGTGTCATTAGGAAAAACTGAAGAATATTCCCAGACTATTCCTATTCTGCTGACTAGGCTTCCATGTCACCATTCTTTCCTGTTCTGCAAAATTTTTAGCTATTTAGTAAAACAAACATTAGGTTCTATCTTCTTCATCTGGACTTTGTTTTCGACGAAACGAATTGCACCAGATTTTTGGCGACGATCTCTTCACCGTCGTTCAGTTTCCATTCAATTTTTAGCACTTTCATTTTTTATATTTTACACTGAGAACCTGATGAGATATGTGGTACCAATTATACCTTACACCATTCAGGATAGGATCCCCATCTATAATATGACCCAATTACCATTTTCTTAAATTTTTTCCTTGGATCTAACTGTCATAAAGAGAGAGGAATACATATGTGCCTTTGAAAAGTAAGTGAGTGTGCCTGGTGAGTGTTCGGTTGTAGGTGTAATGAGGTTCTTCTACTATGTAGAGGGAGAAAATTGAACATCTAAGAGAGAGGTAATAGTAACACCATAGTAGATACACAAAAATACAAGAAGGATGCATCTAACATCCAATAGAATAGTCCACAAAGATGTGACGGTCATTGCAACCAACACAAGTGAAAATAAACATAAATTAAAAACATTCACAGAACAATATTACAAATATTTATAATCCATGCATGAAGAATGAGTTTGCCATTAGCCTTTTGATATTAAGCAAAATTACGAAGACACATATATACAACGAAAAACACTGGCTCCAATAGTGGAGCACTGGAGCCACTCCTTGCTCCACATAAAAATTAGATTGTCTCTCTAATGCCTTGCAGGAGGAGGCAAGGTGAAAAATTCCCTTGCTCATACAATGAGGGAGTATATATAACCAATGGGGAGGTGATACTTCACCTTCCTTATGACTCTTTTCTACCATCATTATTGTTTGACTTCCCATGACTTTTCGACTTTACATGAATCATAAAATTTTGTACATGTCCTTTGGACTTCCACTTTAAAATGCATTTTCAAATAGAAATTTACATAATCCACACAATGATGTGGCATATGGTGGACCATGAAATGACAATGATGAAATGGAATTTATGATGGCATGTAAATTTCAAGTCATTCTTGCTTCTTTTTTCTTTGTGTATTCTTGAAAATTTCTTCTATCCACATCGATATGGATTAGAGATAAGGAGTCTTCAATGATATCAGGTTTTGAGTTATGGTCGAAAACTAGTGTCCCTTTGCTTTCTCCTGATTGATTGACTTGCATATTTAGCTACAAAGGTGTCTTCTAACATGTTCTCCTTATCCATATCCTTCTTCATCATCTTGTCGGGGTATGATATAGTGCCTACATCTACAATTCACTCATGACGAGATGACATCAGTCCAAAAAAACCCTAGTCTAATATGTTGCATGATGATCCACTAACTGAGCCAAAATCATATGGCAGGCTGAGAGAGAGGCTCAATGATTATGAAATTGCACATCTTAGGAAGTTAAGGGTTGAGAATGAGCCTTAAGACTACACAATGCACAATTTAGGTTGGGATTGGGAAAACAAATTGCGTAGCTTGGGAGATCAAGGAGCTAGGCTAAGGGCTTGAGTAGTGATTTTTCCCACTACGCAATTCTGGAAAGAAGAGGAGGCTAGGTGATTGCGTAATTTCACAGTTAAATGGATTAGGGATAAGGATTGAGCCTTTTGATTACACAATGCACACTATTGACTGGGCAAGAGAGAGAAATTATGCAAATTTTGAGGTGCGAGTTCAGGCTTGAGCATTGTAATTGCGAAGTGCACAATCCTAGGTGGAAGGAACTAAATATTAAAAAGTGCCAAGAGGTAGGGCTATAGCTTGAGGGATAATATTGTGCAATGTGTAGTTCAAGAGGGCTGGATGAGGCTAAGTTTCTTGGTCGAGAAGTTTCGAGATTTGACTAAGTGTGGGACTGGAGAAGCTTATGTGAACAGTGATAATACTTGACTGTCATCATACACTTAGATAACACAACATAAATCATCTAGTTCACCTAAAAAACACACTTCCCTCAGTGCAACAACTTTGTGACAACTTACAACAAGTGTGACACCAAAGATACATTTTGCGATGATAGTGGCGAAAATTGTGCGAAACTGCTTAAAAATTTGGAAATGAGTGTGATGGATGTTTAAATGATGGGATAAAAAAATTTACATAGAGATTACCTCTTGAAAAAACAAAAAATAGCTTTTCTGTGATGTGTGATGCTTAACATGCAAAAATATGACACTTTGATTTCCTTGAAAACGGGACCAAAACACTTTGGAAAAAATTATGCAATAAGACTTAAGTCTTGCGACGAAAGTATGCAATAACAAAGGAGGCTTTGAAATTTGGGTGTAGGCCAAAATTTTGGAGGGTGTTGTAGCAGTGAAAACACTTGATGACACATTGGTAGAATTCCATCATCTATGTCTTGTTTAATTGTTTTTGTGTAGTGTATTAGTTCTTTGGGAAGTAATGATTCATCGTGCATATCACTTTGGCTTCCCCAATTACCCCTTGAATAAACATAGTCCCCTTTGTACCTTCTCGGTTTAATACAAACAAATAATTAACAATATTTCAATTTTTCAAATTAGGAAAGGGTGGTTTAGTTTGCAAGCTATTGATTTTCAGGGTATATTTTTTCATCTCTGGTGTTACTCCATTGCGAGCAGGATTGGACAGTACCTTGATGGAGTCACTACAAGAACACAAAAATTTATCTGCTACTAGCGAGCCTAGTCAGTGCCCCTACGAACTTTCTTGCTTGACCTCTCTAAGCAGGAATCGATTCTCTTCTTTTTCCTTATTTATTTATTTTAATAGTATTGTGCACATGCACTTATTCATTTCATGGGTGGAATAGGGATCCTATCTTATTGAGAGAATAAGAGGTTGTTATACCTATGATTTATATTTTCTCATTTAGATTTTCCCCATTTCCTCTTCTACTTGATTGGATAATCATGAAAGCACTGAAACATAAAAAACCGAATACGGGTGTCAGGGTTGCAGAATAGACACAGGTACCATGGTTCAAAAAAAAATTCTTCTTACATACATATCATATTTTCTATTAGAAAATAATTGAGAAAAAGGTATAACCAAAAAAAGGAGGAACAAATGTTATCCAAATGTTGTGATTTCACAAGACTCTTTCAACTCGGCCACACACAAAGAAGAAAAAACACACGTTCACACACAATGCTTATTTACATAAACAATATGAAAGAACAAAAAACAAGAAAATAAATTATTTACATAGTGCAGGGTATAGCCCCATTTCATCATTATAAATAATGTTTTAAATATTTTCCATTAACAGAAAGAGAGTCAACCTTCTCGTCTAGAGATCGAAGACAATATGTGTGTTGGCCAAGATTTTCGTGCACAGTGAACGGTCTTATCCACAGGGATTGAAACTCAGTGTGTTTTCATTTTTCCTAGTGGGATTTGTCCCACTTCAAGACTAGGTCGCCCACGGTGAATTCCTTCTTTCATGTAGAATTCTTGTCAAAACAAGTCTTGGTACAACTCTGGTGAAGAGAACATTTTTATTTTTCTTTCTGTATTTCTTCCTGCAACTTGCAAATAGTGTTTATCCTACTATGAACCAATAATAAATTCTTTCCATGGGATTATTTTGAGAGTTTAAGGGTAGGAAAGTATATGTTCAAAGGAAGTATGGATTTGTTTCCTTACATAAGGAAGTAAGGAGACACATTCAGAGAAGGTTTTGGCGTGACTTGGTCAACCCATAAGGAATTCACCAAAGCAGAGTGCCAGTTCCTATTTTCAAAGAAAATCATATTCTTGATAATGTGGATAAGGCTCTTATTAGTAGACTCAACAAGACCATTTCCCTGTGGATATTAATTTACATAATGTTTCAAAACAATGCCATTTTCCAATGCAAAATCATATAATATCAGCAATAAAAAGTATGTTTCATTGTCAAAAACAAGTGAAGTAGGAATTCCAAACCTGGAAATTATATTATGTTTGAGGAATTTGATGACTTCCAGATCATTCACTTGATTTAGCGGAACTGCTTATTTCCACTGCATAAATTAGTGTGTGGAAATGAGGATATAACGGTGTTGATTTGAAAAATGTGGAAAATTTCACTAATGTCATCTAGGCACCATTGTTGAAATGGTTATTCCACAATGATAAGATGTGACGAGGCTACTGACTTCTTCTCTTGACTAACACACTCATGACAAACCAGACACATGTGGGCATATGTGTGAGCATCCTTGAATAATGTGGCCATAGAAATAGGCCCGCATAACTTTATGTGCAGTAGCGTCACCCACAAAGTGTCCCCTGACTAGTCCTTCATGGAGATTGCGTAAAAAAAAATCTTTGAATCATGTGCTTCCAAGCATCTGAGAAGTACTGAGTTCTGGTGCTTTTTGAAAAGCCCCCAATTCACCAACTGGAAAGATAATACTTTTAACCTGAATTCCTTCTTCTGTCATGTGGATAAGTGAGAAGGAAAAGTGTCATAATTAGGGGAATTTTGAGGTCTAAAATGGGCCTCCTAAGGAAATTATAAAATAATAGTGGAAATAATAAAATAATATTAGATTACATCATCAAATTTTAGAGGGAAAAATGAAAAAACTACTTTTTCAACTCATATTTTCAACTTATCTCCCAAGGGGTTTACTCAATTTTTGAGCGAGAACACTCATTAGATGCATAATTTTATTTCGCATCCAAGGAGTACCCATGTTTCATACTTTCGATGGACCCTGGTACACAAAAAATGAGAAATAAAAAATAAATGTGATTGCAATCACGTTTTTTCATGTATTTCCCATTTTTCGTGTAGTAGGGTCCATCGAAATTATGCAACATGAGTACTCCTTGGATGAGTAATTAAATTTTACATCCAATGAGTACTCCCGCTCGAAATTTCAATAAAAACCTAGGGAGATAAGTAAAAAATACAAGTTGAAAAAGTAGTTTTATTATTTTATTATTTCTTAATCCTTTTAGTTTTTACACCAAAAATGGTGAATCATCCCCCATGGTTGACATCATCATCTTAAATCCTATTGGTTCTTATAATTTTATTTTTGTTGTACATTTTTCTTAGGAGGCCCATTTTAGACCTCAAAAGTTCTCTAATGACTTGAGATACTGGCGCACATCAGCGTACCGAGAGTTTGAAACAGAGGTGGGGGTGGCTCGATCAACATTATACATTTCAATTTCTTAATCCCACCTGGATGGATCATCTCAGTGTCACATCCACAACTTCTTTTGCTTGCCAAAAAAGACCATGGCCCTTAATAGTGTGAACTGGTTTGAATTCTAAGTCATACTCTTGCAGACCAATCATCTAGTTCTCTCTTCTCTCACCCAGCTCATGCTGAACAAACAATGATCTAATTGCTAGGTTTCGAACAAATATAACACAATAATTCTTCAATAGATAGGGCTCGAAGTTCTCACCACCTTATAGAATGTGTACACCTTCTTATGTATGGTGGGATAGTTCAGCTCTGGTCCTTATAGGCTGTAACTCATGAAATAAATTGGTTGCTCATTGTTTTCATCATATTTCTGAATAAGTATAATGATGAGAGATGTATCAGAAGTGAAGGTGTAGAGCATAAAATTTTTATTGAAATTTTGAATGTACAATGTTGGTGCTTTTGAGATTGCTTGCTTAATACAGGAGAATGCATCTTTTTCCCTTTTATCCCACTTATATATTGTATCCTTCTTTACCATCTCCTACATATTTTTAACAATTTGAGCATAATTGGAGATGAAATTGCAAAGAAATTTGATCTTCTCGAGGAAGGATTGCATGTATTTCTTATTGAATGGGAAGGGAATCCACGTAATAGCCTTGATCCTCTCAAGGTCAACTTTATTCCCACTTTTGGTGATTATGTGGCCCAAGAGGTTTCCCTCAAACATTACAAACATACTCTTCTTGGGATGAAGAGTGATCCCATACTTTTGACATGTGATTAGATACAAAATTTTAATGTTGCACTTTGTAAATGATCCAAGCATACAATATTTTTTGCAACTCCTTTTGAATTAGGGCCTCAAGCGTTGGATGCACCTTTTGCAACTTATGTTGTAAAGGCTTGGCCCCTTCCTTGATCGAAATAACATGATGGATGATTCATGTGTCATAAATTTTGAGCTCATTATATGTCAACGCGAAAAAATCTCAGTACTATTTGAATAAGAATATGAAATATTGTCTCTCTTTTGGTGTGCAACAAGTACTGATATTCATGAACTTCAGATCTTTCTTTGTTCCAAGATTTATCTGTTCATGCAACAATGTTAAATTGTGGGTTTTTGCATTGAATGGCCCTCTAAATCGATTCTGAAAGTCATAAAAATTTTCCAATGATACCACACCCTTTGGCATGGGGTTCTCCTTGTCTGTGCAAGATGCATCTTGCAACTCTTTTTCATGTTCATCTTCATCAATAGCTACATCCTTGAATACATCAGAGTTCACTATGAAATGTCATGTATCTGTTGGTCATCATTAAGAATGTGTAAATTAGTGATGTTATCAGGGATGAATGGCTTATAAATAATTTCAACAAAAGAAGTTTCCCTAAGTGGTGACAGCCTAGTAGCAACATTTGCTAATGCATCTGCAGTTGCATTATGCACTCTGGGAACAAATATAATATTAAAAGCTTGGAAATGAGAAATTAAATGCCATACCTCTTGTTGATAACTTTTCAAATGAGGTTACACACAATTTATAATATTGCATACATGGTGTATGACAATCTCGAAGTAACCTACTTCTTTAAGAACTGCAACATCGGGGTCAATGGCCATTTATAATCCCAAGATGAGTGCTTTGTAATGAAAAAAAATTGTGCACTCGAATTTCAAATGGCTTGAGATCAGATTTTTTTCTCTGTTGCGGGTCTACTAAAACAAAACCAAACCCAAAGCCCTCCCATGTCTTTGAACCATAAATATACAACATCCAAACATCATATGTACAAGAGATACACCCTACACTAGTACTACTACTACTACTATATATTGTACAAAGGTCATTTGCACGAGTTGGACTAGAAGGGAGTTCCAACTGTGTGTCTTGTGGGACAGGGGAAGGTTGAGCAAGGTAGCACCCTCTGATAGTTTCCAAGAAGAAATTTCCAAATATGAGATGTATGAAAGAAATCAATTCATTTTTTCCATCAAGGGGTGTGACAGTGTGATTCATTTAAGACTCCGAGTTCACCTGGATTTGATTGTTTTTTACCTTATACTAAAGCCAAAAATGTGTGTAGTCAGTAGAAAAATACCCCTGTAATTTGTTGGACTAGTCTCTACTCATAAATACACCATAATCTTCTAGGATGTCCATAATTACTATGTTTATACATTGGTGAACCCGTTGATCGAATGATAGGAGAATAAGCTCATTTTTTAGTTCACTAATAGCATGGACAAGCATCCTATTCAACTGAATAATGTGTGCATCTGTCTTATCCCATTTTGCATTGATTTTGTTTGCTAAAGATAATGGCATTAAATTTACATATGCACCAAAATAGACTAAGAAATTGTGCACATTATAATTTCAAATTTCAAATGTTAACAAAAATGGAGGGAAAAGTATGTTAGCATAAAATGTTAATGCATTAAGCACATATTCTAGGGAACCAAAAGACTTACAAAATCCCTTCTGTGAAGAAGAATTTTCACCTAAGGTAGGATGTTTAAGAGCATGGACAAGAAGTTACCACTGACTAACGATCCTTGTAAGTGAGAAGAGTGAAATTTTTGCATGAGTTTTATTCATGTCTTAGACTATGTTATAATCAAGTGTGGTGGGAACTACTAAAGTGTCTAGAGGATTAACCTTATCTGATACTTCCAGAATGATTGACTTTATTTTGACATTGGTGGCATTATTTTTAGCTATATAATTTTTTCCAGACTTACCCTGAGTGTTATGATCTATTTTGACAAGGGATGTGAGTTTAATTAACAATTTTTCTTTCGATTTTTTCCTTGTCAACTCTTGTTCAGAGATTGACCCTTGGCTTCTCAACTTGTATCAATTTTTTTTCTTTTGAGTTTGGTCCTCACTCTGTGGCAGTTCTTCAACAATTTTATTTTTAGCTGAGTACACACAACTGAAATTGTTCACTCTGTGCCCAACACTTTCAGTTTCTTCCACCGCAATAATTTCTTCCTTCTCTTCTGTTGGCTCAGCCTACTCATCTAAATGAAATGTATCAATAAAATGTGTAGCTAGAGCATTCATGTTATGATTACATTGTGTGAATGTGTAACAAACCTCTCCCCTCACATATACCCACTTTCACTGGCTTACCTGGGGTAAACATGATATGAGGGGTTATTAATACAAGACTCAAACTCCTTGGTGAACTTAAGGAAATGGAGTCGAAAAAACAAACCTTACTGACTTCCCTCAAGTACCTCAAGACCCTCAAAGAGTAACCCAACCCCTACAAGTTCCATCCCTGGAGCCAACTTACCTTTCCCTGAGTTTAAGCCCAAATATCTCTCTTTCCAAGCCCTCCATGCAACTGGAAACCCCCAGTCCCTCCCATAGGCCTGCATGAGTGCAATTGTGGCATTTTATGCCCAATTTTGTGCCATTGACTGCATAATTTAAGGCTAATTTATAGGTTTGGGGCTAAGCCTCAACCAAAAAATTCATATAACTTTCAAAAATCATAAAATACATTACTACAATGATTATAAACCAAAAACTAAAACTAGGACTAAACGTGACCATCCCCAACTAGGACTAACATTCCGTCAAAAACTTGGTAGATATGCAACCTACATGTCATGAATTCAAGTCTGAGCATAAGGGACTGAAACTCATATGAGACTTAACAAGAATGATCACCACCCTCTCCCATTAGCTATCTTAACATCAATTAGGTCTTGCATCCATTATTCTTTTAGTTACAAGTAAAAACATGAAAAGTGTCATGAATAAAATGAATCATATATCCATGCTTATAACCAACATATAAACATATAAATAACCTTAATACAACAACCATTAAAGCCAAATAATAACAAGTACATTTACCAATAAAAATAAAGAGAAATTAGGTTTGATTAAACATAGGAAAGAGCCAACAAGGTTCAGGACTTCCACGTACCACCTGACCATAGACATGGATGAACCAAATATTTCTTTCATCTAGTCACCCCCATGCCATATTCCAAGCATGAATTTGGGATCTCATGGGATAAAACAATCCAAAAAAAACAAGGGAATATATAGGTTAAACCACCTCTACCCTCACCATACTATGATCTCACCTAAACCGTCTTCGAGATCAAAAAACAAAATCAAGCTTGGAATTCCTCTGGATTCCTTCACCATCCTTGAGGAATTTTCCATCTAAAAGTCTCTAGGATTTACCACAATCGACACCAGATCAATAGGCCCTAATTGATACTCCACCCTCAGGATTTATTATGTATCCCGCTATTACCGGCTAATGGATTCCTAGACCTTTAGGAATGTTCTTGATACGCCCTCCACCCTAAATTCCGAAACCTTCTGAAAATTCCAAAGCTCAAAATTGATAAAAATACCATCACACCATGGCTATCTAGAAATGTAAAGGCAAGGATGAAAACCATTATCGAAATCTGGAAAAACCATGTCACCGACAACAAAAGAACCAAATACCAACATGCGCATACCATGCATGTTAAAACCAGCTAGGAAATGATACATGCAATCTATTACTTGCAAGTATTCCTACTAAATATTTATTGTTCCAACGTTTCCTTGCTTGATATTTTCTTTCCTTTCCTTTCCTTTTCCTTCCTTTTCTTTTCTTGATCCAATGCTGAAATGCTAAAATAAAATCCTAAGTTTCCAAGAGTGAGAGAGAGAGAGAATAGAGAGAGAGTTCCAAAACTTAACTGAAAAAAAATTGAACTAACAAAAGGTACCAACTAATAATCATAATTTTTTTTATAAATTAGGCCTCTATTTCATTATTTTTCCTTTATTTTCCTTCATTTTCCTCCTCACATGCAAATTGTGACCTTTCACCTTTATTTTCTCATAATTTCCCTTATTTTCATAAATAAATGTGCCAAAAATATGTTTTTCCTATTCAAATACTTAGCCATTGCCTTTTCCAATTTCCCCTTAGGCATAAACACATAAAGTGATGCCCACTAGGATATCTTTCCCAACATTCAGCTTGGAATAAGTGTCCTTTAACCGTGGTCTTATTTTTTCCTTTATTAGCTTTTATTACATGAACTTTTAGCACCGGTCTATTAAGAACCCTCCCCCTTGGGAAACACCATCCTCAGTGTTAAACCACACTTATACCCTAGCAAAACCATTTAAAATTAAATATACTTCCCATGGATATTTAACTTAGATCAATATAGTATTTACAATGAATAACTTGTTGACAATATAACAACCATACCACTTATTGGAGCTTTATAACATAGATCATGGCAATATTTACAATAGAAACCATACATAAATATGTACAAATATGAAAACTGGTTTTCCCCAACCAAAAAAAAATGAAAGATACATAGACTGAATCTGATTAGCCATCTCCCATGTAGCTTCTTCAGGCCCAAAGTTCTTGCAATTCACTTTAACTTGCTCAATGGCTCTGTTATGAAGAACGAGTTGTTTCCAATGTAATATGCATTGAGGTTCCGACTGCAATTCTCCTTCTTGCTCCACCTATAATACAAACCAATCAATAACATGATCAACATCCTTTATATTCCTTTTAAGCAATGAAACATGGAGAAAATCATCGACTTTCACTATTGGAGGAAGTGATAGGCCACTGGTCCAATCCTCTCAAGGATCTCAAAAGGCCCACTATATTTTGGTTCCAGATTGGAACATGATCCAACCCTCAAGGAGGTCTTCTTGGGATTGATGCGCAAATACACATGCTCCCAAACCTGAAAGCCCTTAAATTCCCTGTGTTTGTCAGCATAACTCTTTTTCATGCCCCATGTTGCCTTTATATTCTTCCTTATAACCTGCATTTCATGTTCCATGTCTGCCAACATGTCTGGTCTATTAAGTACCATGTTCACTGGATCACTCCAGTTGATGGGAGTATTAAAACTCTAACCATACAGTGCCTTGAAAGGAATCATCCTCAACGACTCCTAATAACCATTGTTGTATGCAAACTCAACCAATGGAAGGTAATCCTCCTATCTCCTCTGCTAGTGCATCACATACATCCTCAATGTGTCCTCCAGGATCCTGTTGACCCTCTTTGTTTTTCCATATTTCTATGGATTATAGGTTGTACTGAAGGCCAAATTTGTCCCCAAACTTGCAAAAAAATCCTTCCAAAACTTGGAATTGAACTTGGCATCCCTGTATGACATAATATTCTTCGAAACACCATGTAATATCTCATTCTCCCGGATGAAGAACGATGCCACTTTACTAGATGAATATGTAGTATTCACTGGAATAAAGTGAGCCACATTGCTCAATCTGTCAGCCACAAAAATGATACAATCATTTTCCCTCACTGTCCTTAGAAGACCTGTAATAAAATACATGGAAATGACCTCCCATTTCCATTTCGGTATCGGAATAGGCTGTAGTATACCACCAAGATGCTTACATTCTACCTTCACCTGTCGAAAATATAAACATCAAGACACAAAATCTGCCACTTCCTTCCTCATATTCAGAAAATATTAGAAATTCTTCACTGTCCTCAATGTCTTCTAATATTCTAAGTGACCCAAGTATGGCTTGACATGAAACTCCCTCAAGAGAAGCTTCTTTAGCTCACTACTATATGACACATAGATCATATCCATTAATCTTACCAAACCATATGTTGTAAGATTATAGTATGCATTCTGATCACCTATACCTACACCTATACTTATACCTATACCTGCACCTATACTTATACTCTACTATAACCCATTCCTGAGCTCCATATAACCATCATCTTGTTGTCCTTCCTATAAGATCCAATATTTTAAGCCTATCCCATAGGAAGTCATAGCTATTATATGATTCACCTGTACTTTCTTGCTAAGAGCATCTGCAACCCTATTCTCCTTTCCCTTAATGTATATGATCTCGAAGTCAAACTCACTAAGGGTGGATGCCCATCTAGCTTGAATGGAGTTTATATTTGGTTGGTAAAATAGATACCTCAAACCACTATGATCTCTCATCAACACAAACCTATTTCCAAGATGGTAATGTACCCACATCTTCAAACCAGGAATAATAGCTTGCAACTCAAGATCATGAGACACGTAGTTCTACTCCTACTCATTTAATTTCTTGGAATCATAGCATACCAAAGTCAATCCTTCTTAAGGGCTCCTCGAATTCCTCTTTTACCAGCATTTGTACACACTACACATTTTTTATTTGGATTTTCAATCTTAATAACTAGCGCATTGGTCAACATCTACTTCAACTACTCAAAACTAGTGGCACATTCTTCTGTCCACTCAAGCTTATTACCTTTTCTCTGCAAATTTGTAATAGGATATGCAATGTGTGAGAAGTTCTTAATGAACCTCCTATAATAACCTGATAATCCCAGAAATGATCTAACTTCCTCCATATTCTCAGGATCTACCCAGTCCATGATGGCCTTTATCTTTTTCGAGTCTACTTCTATGCTTTCATTGGATACAACATGTCCCAAGTAGTGTACCTCTGTCTGAAAGAAACTACATTTTCTAAGATTATCATATAACTGGTACTCTCTTAGAAATATCAACACTATTGTTACATGCTCGACATGTTCTTCCTCATTCTTAGAATATACCAAGATGTCATCAATGAATACAATAACAAAATTCTCCAAATAAGGACACACCACACTATTTTTTTGGCAATATGATGCAATGTGTTGTCCTTGATGGAAACCTACTTGATGAAGTTGTCCTTGATGGAAACCTACTTGATGAGTTGCCTATGAAAAGCAACCTATGTGTTAAATATGTAAGGATCAGATGTGACAGAGAAAAGAATTCGAGTAAGTGCCAGAGTAATGATGAATTAGATATGTCACAAAGCATACGTGGGTTTGTAAAGGAAAAGTAGCGTATGTACGTGGAAAAGTACGTACCAAGTAGTGTATGCCTATTTGTGCTCTAAATTTATAAAACCAGGGGACATTACCATGGTATTGGCCCACTATATTGAGCGTTGGATTATCTATTTGATGCCGTTTAGGAATACCATCAGCGGTTGAGTGGTTTTGACTCATGGTATTTACAAAGGCTAAATCTATATAGGGAGAAGAAGATCATAGTGCAAGTGCGTGCATGTGTAAGGGTTGTTAATGAATAAATCTCTCTAAGGAATATCTGCATGGATGAACTCTGGCCTTAATTGTTAGATCTGAATCTATGATGCACCTATGGATATCATGAAGGTTCGAGATCTCTAGATCTAGAAATGATGAATCTCTAGGATGATCTGCAAAAGAAATGATGAAGACCTGGCACAAGTCTGATGAAGAAATTGAAGAAATCCGGGTAAGTTTATAGATCTAGTATGTTCTGCAAAGTTTATCTTTTTCAGATCTATACGCTAGTTTGTCTCGGTAAAAGCACGTATATACGCGGGTTCGCTTAATGAAAAGTGCGTATGGCAGTTAGGGTTTTTGAAGAATAAAATACACAGAAGTATACATGGGTTGATGTGCAGGAAAGCGCGTATGTACGCGGCTTCAGTAAAGAAAAGTAGTGTATGCTATTTGAATCAATGCCTGTTCAGGGTTGATTTTGTATCTGCATATCTATTATGAAGTCTGGGTTTTAATGAATACTTCACGCTGAAGTATTTCTGCATGGAATGGGTAACATTTTATTGATTGATCTAAATTAATAATGTACCTATGAAGAAAACGATGAAGAGGGATCTCTAGATCTGAAATGACTATGTATTTTCTAGATCTGTTTATGGAATGTTTAGATACGAGATGAGGCGAATATTTTCTGAAGTGAAGGATAAGATCTGAGCTGTTGTACGGTGTTACGGTGTGCGGCCCTACGGTGTTTGCGGATCTATACGCGGGTTCGTGACGAGAGAAACGCGTATATACGCGGGTTAGTTTAGCAAAATCGCGTATGGAATATGAGGTCAGTCTGAAAATATGTGCATATGTATATGCGGGTTTGTCTCTATGAAAGAGTGTATATGCGCAAGGTTCGGTGAATTAAAATGGAGTGTATGGAATCTAGGGTTTTTTTTCTTGAAGTATGTGGAATGAGCGATCCTATTTTGTTGGTGCACTAACTGCACACTGTCAATGATGTATTCATACGAATCTGGGTTGTTTGAATGTTGATTATGTTGCTAATTATGTTAATTGAAGATCAAGTTGTTGGTTGATTGGTTGATGATTCAATGAATGAATTGATGGGGTTATAAGTTTCAGTTTGATGTATGTTGAGCTTAAATGTGTGGAGTAGGTCCAATCTGAAAAACTGATGAAAAGTGGCCTACAAGGTGTGTTGTATGGAAGTTGTTGGATCCAGTATGAAAATTGATGAAACGTGGTCCGCAATGGTGCTGAGGGTCGAAGCCTTCAGTGAGGGGGTTGTAGCTCCCTTCCGGTGGTAGCTGGTAAACGAGAGCAGGGGGTAGTAGCTCCCTTCCAGGAGAGGCTGGTAAACGAGAACAGGGGGTTGTAGCTCCCTTCCAGGAGAGGCTGGTAAACGAGAGCAGGGGGTAGTAGCTCCCTTCCAGGAGAGGCTGGTAAACGAGAGCGAGGGGGTAGCTCCCCTTCCGGAGAGGCTAGTGAGATCACGGGGTTGGAGCTCCCTTCCAGTAGTGGCTGGAGAACGAGAGAAGGTTGCAGCCTTCTGCAGGTGGGTGCCTGCGTGCTGGTATGAGTCTGCACTAGTACAAAATTGTAAGAAGTTTTCTTTATAATTAATATTGAAGACAGAGACGAAAGCAATGATGGTTTTCTCCCGAATTGGGTTTCCACCTTAAATACTGGTGTTCATGTGTGTTGCTTATATGTGATGGTTTATTCTGTTGTTACTGCACATGCTTCCTGATTACTAAACATCTGATGAATGAATGATGCAATGATCTAAGTAAAGAATTAAAAGCATAATAAGATCTCTGGACATACGCAAGTTTTCTTAAGGATATCCGCGTGTATATGCGAGTTGGGTTCATTAAAGTAGCTTATGGTTTTAAGAGAAAGAAAAAGTAAAAAGTTTTTCAGTCAAATCTAAATACTGATTCACCCCCCCCTCTCAGTATTTTTCCCAACAATTGGTATCAGAGCAGGTCCATCTGCAGAAGCTTGATCGCTTGAAGGAGATCCGTCACAATGGGAAGGAAGCAAAAGAACAAGACTACTCAAAGAAAGAAGTGTACAACAAAAAATGAAGATGATGAATTAGGTACTGATTTTTGTTCTTGTAACTCACTTCCTTGTGCATGAAATGGTGAAGATAGTGAAAAAGAAAGAGAAAGTAATATTATGGGTCTAGAAGCAAATCTCAAGATCAATGTTGAAGATCAATTTAAAAAGAAGGAATCAATCTACAAAGATACGATCTCTAGAATGAATGGACAGATAGAAATGTATCAAAGACTATAGGATAAAGTAACCAATCAAAGTGAAAGACTTGAAGCAGAAATCATCTCTCTCAAAACAGATCTCGAAAAATCAAATAAGAAGAATGAAGAACTTTTATAAACTTTTGAAGAACAAGAAAATGGGTTGAAAGAAGAGATTTTAAAATTAAATGATCAAGTAGAAGAAGGAAGAAGGGTCGAATAAAGTATGAAGAAGAAATGCCAAATATTGGAGGTTGAGGTAAACATTTTAAAAGGTAAATTAGAAGAAAAAGATAAACTCTTGAGGTTTCAAGATAGTACTAAGATTTTGGACAATATTCTTAGTATTCAAAGGTCTCCTTCTGTTAAATTTGGTCTTGGTTTTCATGAAATTGTTAAAGGAGAATCTAGTTCACAAGAAAGTGCATAAGATTCAAAGGATATCAATGCAAAACCTGAAGTGTTGAAAGAAACAAAAGGTCAACCAAAAATCATGAACTCTCAAAATAAATCATTCCCTCCTAACTATAGAAGCATCAATCGATTCTCTCCTTTGATCAATAATGTTGAATGCGTTAAATGTCATAATTATGGGCATGTTGCAGCCAATTGCAGAAGCAGATTGTTTTAGTCACAAACAAATAGATTCTACACAGAAAGGTACTTAGGTTTCTTTAAGGGATATTGTTTTTCATGCAGCAAGTTTGGTCATAAAGCAGCTGATTGCAATAGAAGAAAGAATAGAAAAACACATTATGATCCCTATGATTAATTTTTTGGTCACACAAGATGTTATGCTTGTAAAAAGTATGGACATGTAGAAAAATAATGCAGGATGAATAGATCTGAGAAATTGGATAATTTCCAGCACATAATAAGAAATTTCAAGAAAAGCTGGAAAAAGGAGGACCGGTCAAAAACGTAGGGGAAAATAATCCTACTGCAGTCTTCTGCTTCTAAAGCTTACTTCTCATAATGACTGCAGGAGTGATGTGAGATACATTATAGGAATCAGTAATGTATCATCAAAAGGGGAACAATATATGATGATTCCCATGGTTGGTTTGGTAATTCTGGTTGTGTTTATTTCTAACAGTGCATCTAATGTGACAACAAAAGACAGGTACAAAATGTATAAATCCAGGAGAAAATGGAGCTATGAAATTTTCAGTATTTCACTTTTCATATGCGGGTTTCGTGAACTAAAGCCGCGTATACACACGAGTTTCATTAGAGACAGTAGCGTATGTTTTTCTGATAAGAAAAATAGTAAGACAACTAAAGGTCAGGAACACAGGTTTAGGGGGAGCATTAATCTAACTACTAATGATTGCATTCTTTAGTTCTCGTAATATATGCTCAAATGATGATGACATGATACATGGTTTCTTATGATGGGGTATGAATGTTTGGATTCAAGCCATGAATATTTGGATTCAAGGCATGAATGAAGAAACGATCAAATTTAAAAGAATCACACTTGGGAATTAGTACAAGACCTCATGACAAAAATAATACATTGGAACTAAATCGATATTCAAAAAGCAGAGTTAAATGAGAATGGGATGTTATAAGAAATAAAGCTGAACTTGTTTGCAAGGGGTATGCTCAACAAGAATGTATAGACTTTGAGAAAACTTTTGCTCATGGCTTAGACTTGAAGCCATAAGAATGTTTCTTGCTTTTTCAAATTTTCAACAATTCAAAGTTTATCAAATGGATGTAAAATCTTCTTTCCTCAATGGTGATCCAGAAGAAGAAGTTAATATAGAAAAACCAGAAGGATACATTTTGGGAAATGATGAAAAAAAAATTTGTAGACTTAAAAGGCTCTATATGGTCTCAAACAAGCTCCAAGGGCATGCTACTATCGTCTTGACAAATATCTTCATCAACAAGGATTTTCAAAGGGGTCTGCTGACAGCAACTTATACACAAAAACTGAAAATGATAAACTATTGATTGTGATTGTATATGTTGATGATATCATTTTTGGAAGTAATGAAGAGTCTATGAGTCAGAAATTTGCTTCTGATATGCAGCAAGAATTTGAAATGTCAACATTCTTTCTTGGCTTGTAAGTGCAACAAGCAACAGATGGCATATTCTTATCACAAACAAAATATCTGAAGCAAATTCTGAAGAAGTATGGCATGAAAGAGTGCAAAACTGTAAGTACACCAATGGTAACCGGATGTAATCTCAGTTCTCATGATGATTCTCCCACAGTGAATCAACCAGAATACAGATCTATGATAGGAAGTCTACTTTATCTCACTGGGACTAGACCAGACATTATGCATGCAGTAGGGATTGTGGGACGATTTCAAGCTAATCCAAAAGAGTCTCACCTTCAGGCTATCAAAAAAATATTCAAATATCTACAAGGAACTCAGGACTTTAGACTATGGTATCCAAAGGATGCTGATCTCACCCTTCATGCTTACGCTAATGCAGATTGGGCTGGAAATGTTGATGATTGGAAAAGCACTAGTGGTGGTGCATTCTATATGGGGCCTCGGTTAGTATCTTAGTTCAGCAAGAAGCAAAGCTCTATTGCCTTATCTATCGCAGAAGCAGAATATGTGGCTGCAGCATCATGTTGCACTCAACTTCTTTGGATGATGCAAACCTTACAAGACATTCAAATCAAATGTTCACCTCCTATCTCCATTATGTGTGATAATAAAAGTGCCATCAGTATCTCAAAGAATCTTGTTATGCATTCCAAGACCAAGCACATTCCCATCAAGTATGACTTCTTACATGAACAAGTGCTTAAACAAAAGGTGAAGTTGGAGTATGTTCCCTCCAAAGAACAAGTTACTGATATATTTACCAAACCTTTACCCAGGGAAGCGTTCGAATATCTCATACAGAAGTTGGGAGTAGTCTCTACCATACAGAAGATCAGATCTACTTGAATTCAGAAGATTAAATTGGATACGCGGATTTCCTGAAGGACAGTCGCGTATATACGCGAGTTTATACACAGAAAACTGCGTATGAGTATTTGCTGACAAAATTTTTTGGGTCAGCATTCTTCAGCACAACTGCAGTGCTGTTGGGTCTCTCTGGTGATGTTCCAGCTCTCATATGTCTGTTTCATTCTTTAATACTTCTGATGAAGATGCCTTGATGATTTTCTGTTGAAAGTGTTCAGGATGTAAAGGCTAAGGGGGAGCACTGGTCATGTGGAAAGGATGCATTGTTGGCATTCTAATTATTTGATCTCATGCTTGAGAATATTTGATCTTGATTGTATAATTAATTTCTATAATTTGATGAAAAAGGTCATGTTGAGACCCATGATGTAAAAATTGTAATATTCAGTCATGCAAAGACTTATTCCATTTTGTAAACCCACTTGGTTGGGTAATTGAGTCAAATGTCTTGACACTTGGTTGGGTACTTGAGTCACATATGTAAATCATGTTGGTTGGATCATTGATGTAAAGGTAGGTCCTTGGTGATAGGAAGGTCATACAGTCATGTACTTCATTTAGAAAAATATGTTTTGAAAATTCGGCATGAACTCGGGGGAGCAAGCATAGTAGCTTCGGTGCACACATCGGATCTCTGAGCTCTTCTTTCTCTAGGGAGAAGAAAAAGACCTTCCATTTGGTTTGATCTGCCCTTTGCCCTTGATGTCAAAGGAAGTATCATGGTGTTTGAATAATGTAAGTTTATAATCAATGTATCTATCTGTTGTGGTGATCAAACACCATCATGGTTGCCATCAAGTCTAAAGGGGGAGATTGTTGGCAATATGATGCAATGTGTTGTCCTTGATGGCAACCTACTTGATGAAGTTGTCCTTGATGGAAACCTACTTGATGAGTTTCCTATGAAAAGCAACCTATGTGTTAAATATGTAAGGATCAGATGTGACAGAGAAAAGAATTCCGATAAGTGCCAGAGTAATGATGAACAAGATATGTCACAAAGCATACGCGGGTTTGTAAAGGCAAAGTAGCGTATGTATGCGGAAAAGTACGTACCAAGTAGTGTATGCCTATTTGCACTATAAATTTATAAAACCAGGGGACATTACCATGGTATTGGCACACTATATTTAGCGTTGGATTATCTATTTGATTCCGTTTAGGAATACCATCAGCGGTTGAGTGGTTTTGACTCATGGTATTGACAAAGGCTAAATCTATATAAGGAGAATAAGATCATAGTGCAAGTGTGTGCATGTGTAAGGGTTGTTAATGAATAAATCTCTCTAAGGAATATCTTCATGGATGAACTCTGGCCTTAATTGTTAGATCTGAATCTATGATGCACCTATGGATATGATGAAGGTTCAAGATCTCTAGATCTAGAAATGATGAATCTCTAGGATGATCTGCAAAAGAAATGATGAAGACCTGGTGCAAGTCTGATGAAGAAATTGAAAAAATCTGGGTAAGTTTATAGATCTGGTCTGTTCTGCAAACTTTATCTTTTTCAGATCTATATGCTAGTTTGTCTCAGTAAAAGCATGTATATACGTGGGTTCGCTTAATGAAAAGTGCGTATAGAAGTTAGGGTTTTTGAAGAATAAAATACACAGAAGTATACGTGGGTTGATGTGCAGGAAAGCACGTATGTACGCGACTTCAGTAAAGCAAAGTAGCGTATGCTATTTAAATCAATGTCTGTTCAGGGTTGAGTTTGTACCTGCATATCTATTCTGAAGTCTGGGTTTTAATGAATACTTCACTCTGAAGTATTTATGCATGGAATGGGTAATAGTTTATTGATTGATCTGAATTAATAATGTACCTATGAAGAAAATGATGAAGAGGGATCTCTAGATCTGAAATGACTATGTAGATCTGTTTATGGAATGTTTAGATCTGATATGTGGCAAATATTTTCTGACGTGAAGGATAAGATTTGAGCTATTTATCTGTTCTGAAGAGCTGCGCAGCCCTACAATGTTTGCAGATCTATACGCAGGTTTGTGGCAGAGAAAGCGCATATATACGCTGGTTGGTTTCAACAAAAGCGCGTATGGAATATGAGGTCAGTCCTAAAATATTTGCAGATGTATACGCAGGTTTGTCTCTATGAAAGAGCGTATATACGCAGGTTCAGTGAAGTAAAAGTGCGTATGGAATCTATGGTTTTGCTGAAGTATGTGGAATGAAATGTCTGATCTGTTTTGTTGTTTTACTGCTACCTGTCAATGATGTATTCATACAGATCTGGGTTGTTTGAATGTTGATTATGCTGCTAATTATGTTGACTAAAGATCAAGTTGTTGGTTGATTGGTTGATGATTCAATGAATGAATTGATGGGGTTATAAGTTTCAGTTTGATGTATGTTGAGCTTAAATGTATGGAGTGGGTCCAGTCTGAAAATCTGATGAAAAGTGGCCTAAAAGGTGTGTTGTGTGAAAACTGTTGGGTCTAGTATGAAAATTGATGAAACGTGGTCCGCAGTGGTGTTGAGAGTCGAAGCCTTCAGTGAGGGGGTTATAGCTCCCTTCCAGTGGTACCTGGTAAATGAGAGCAGGGGGTAGTAGCTCCCTTCCAGGAGAGGCTGGTAAACGAGAGCAGGGGGTAGTAGCTCCCTTCCAGGAGAGGCTAGTAAACGAGAGCAGCGGGTGGTAGCTCTCTTACAGGAGAGGCTGGTAAACGAGATCAAGGGGTTGGAGCTCCCTTCCAGTAGTGGCTGGAGAACGAGAGAAGGTTGCAGCCTTTTGCAGGTGGGTGCCTGCATGCTGGTATGAGTCTGTGCTAGTAAAAAATTGTAAGAAGTTTTCTTTATAATAAATATTGAAGACAGAGACAACAGCAGCGGTGGTTTTCTCCCGAATTGGGTTTCCACCTTAAATACTGGTGTTCATGTGTGTTGCTTATGTGTGATGGTTTATTCTGTTATTACTGCACATGCTTACTACTTACTAAACATCTGATGAATGAATGATGCAATGATCTAAGTAAAGAATTAAATGTATAATAAGATCTCTAGACATACGCAAGTTTTCTTAAGGATATCCGCGTGTATACACAAGTTGGGTTTAGTAAAGTAGCGTATGGGTTTAAGAGAAAGAAAAAGTAAAAAAATTTCAGTCAGCTCTAAATACTGATTCACCCCCCCCCCCCCCTCTCAGTATTTTTCCCAACATATTCATCAAACACATAAATGTAGCTGGCCTATTATTCAAGCCAAATGGAACTACAACAAACTTATAATTTCCATACCTGATCCTAAAGGTGATCTTGTAGATGTCCTCTTCTTTGATGCATACCTGATGGTATCCTGATCTCAAATAAATCTTTGAGAACACTACTGCTCCCTTCAACAGATCAAACAAATCATCAATCCTCGACAATGGGTATGAATTCTTGATCGTCACCTTGTTCAAATACCTGTAATCAATACACAACCTTAGAGTAACATCATTCTTATTTACAAACAACACTGGTGCAGCCCAAGGTGATACACTCAGCTTAATGTATCCCTTGACAAGAATTTCCTTTAGCTACAATTTCAACTCTAGTAACTCTGGCGTGATCATCTTGTAAGGGTCCTTTGATGTTGGTGCTGCCCTTGGTACCAACTCAATAGAAAATTACACTTCCCTGTTAGGAGGTAACTCTGGAATATCTATTAGGAACACATCCTAAAACTGTTGCAATATAGGATACCATTTCTGAATCCTCAATATCCTTTCCCTTGTCACTAGAGATATGCACTGCAAACATCACATAACACATTTTGCAATTACACTTAGCCTACATAGCAGTGACCTTCCTCATTGATGTAGGATTATTCTCTCCTTGTAGAATTCTCTTTTCTCCATTATCACCCATACACTCAATGGCCTTGTCATAAAAACACACTTTGGTCCTATGAAATTACAACTAACTATACCCAAAATCATGCTATATGATCCCAATGACAATACATTAAATTGTGCTATTGTAGGCATACCGTTTGACTCAAATGCACAAGCTCTTACCCAATGATGAAATATCTTCTTCGTACATGTAGCCAACTGCACCAACCAGTATTCTACATGCACTACTTTTCTCAAGCCACACTTATCCACCAGGTCAGGATTAACATAAATATAATTAGATCCATGATTAATCAAAATAGAAATAATTTGATCCTAAATCTTACCATCCATTTCAATGATAGATTCCTGGTGATCCACCTTCCTATTTTCCACAGCTACATAAATTAAAGGAATGCTATGAAAAACATTCCCAACTATTTGTACCTCCTGTGCACTATAGATTTGGGGTCTACCACTATGATATTGCGGACAATCTCTCTTGCGATGATCTTTTCCACATATCCAAAACTGTAATGGTGCTCTACCATCACCTCCAGTCTACTTCTCTCTGCGTTGCGATCCATGTCCCTTCTCAACTGTATTGAACTTCTTGTAAGGAACAACATTTTCTTTCTTACTTGCATCTTGAGATCTTCCCCGCTTTGGTGGCCATGTTCCTTTAGCTTTCTCATTTCCTTTCAAGTCATGCTTAGGTTCAACTTTTAGCTTTGACTACTCATAATGATGATTCAACTTCTTAATGGCTTCTTCGAGTGATCCATGCTCATCAAACTCAATTCAGTCCCTGTATGATATTGGAATCCCACTAATGAATCTCTAAAATTTGGCCTTCTCCTCATTAAGGTAAGGCACATATCTCAACAACTTCAAGAACCTGCTAGTATACTCATCATATGTCATGGAACCCATCTACAACTCATAAAACTCCTTAGCTCTGGCATCATAGTACCTCTCCAAAATTTACTTCTTATTGAATAACCTCTCAAACTCATCCCAAGTCAGTTCATCCTCCCAAATACCTTTAACATTCTTCACATCCTCCCACTAGACATCCCATTTCCCTTTAAGATTAAAAGTGCCTATCTTAGCTTCCATGTTCTCTGTATAGCTATGCAATCTGAATAATTTCTTCATCCCAAGAAACCATTCCTCTACATATTTTGACTTCTTCATCTCTCCATCGAATGTAGGAGGCTTGACTTTCTTGAAATCGTATAGCAAATACTCACCCCTCCTTTGAGGACGATGACAATGACGACTATGATGATGTCTCATAGAAGAGAAACTAGAATGATTCCCATACATACCATTCCTCTTTCTAGGTGTTTCCAATGATCTTCCACCTATAACTATGTCCACTCTATACAACCTGTATCAGGATCAAGACTTGTTATCATAAGATCCATTAGCATTTTCCTCCTTCTCTTGATTGATCCTCATTTTTCCTCCTATTTTCAACTCTGACAACCTATGAAGAATCGTTGCATTGACCTCCAGCTTTTTTTCCTGAGCCCTTGCAAGTATTTCCTAAGCCTCAACCAAACTATCATTATCTACCTTACAACTTCTGATCTCTACCCTCAAGCTCCTCAATGTATTTGCTACACCAAGAGAATTCTCATCTCCTTGCTGCCCAAATGATCTATAGGGAGAGTCACAATAACTATAGTCTACCATTTGGCTCATTATCCTCGATTATGTTCTTCTTACAAGTATATCATGTCAGATAAATCCAATAGATGCCAAAATCAAATCCAAGCCTCATTGATGTTCAAGGGATGAATATCTCATCTACAGGATCAGTCCACATTAGCATGTACATGTATAATTATAAAAATATCCATATAGAAACATATCAATATACACCATCATGCATGAACATACCAATGGTATACCCTGATGCCATGCATGACACCTATGAACTTGATAACATCAGATTTTTCCCAAAGAGAGAGAAACCCACTCTGATATCATATATGACCCAAAGAGAGCGAAAACTCCTATGATACCACAAGTAGTGAACTTATCCCCTCACATATATCCACTTTCACAGGATTACTGACAATAATCATGAGATGAGGGGTTGTTATGAAAATACTCAACCTCCTTGGTGACCTTAGGGAAATGGAGTTGACAAAAAAAACATTATTGACTTCCCTCAAGTACCTTAGGACCCTCCAAGTGTAACCCAACCACTCTAGGTATCCATCCCCTTAGAAAAATTACTTTTCCCTAAGCTTGAGCCCTAGTCACTCCCTTTCCAATCCCTCCATGCAACTGGAAACCCCCAGTCGCACCCATAGCTTGCATCTGTGCGATTGTGGCCTTTTATTCCCAATGTTGTGCCAACGACTGCAGACTTTAAGGCTAATTTCTAGGGTTGGGGATAAGCCTCTACCCATAAATCCATATAAATTTTAGAAATCATAAAATACACGACTAAAATTATTGTAAACCAAAAACTAAAACCAAGACTAGACTTGACCATCCCCAATCGGGATTGAGATTCTGTCAAACACTTGGTAGATATGCAATCTACAGACCATGAATGCAAGTTTGAGCATAAAGGACTGAAAACTCATATGAGACTTAAGAAGAAGGATCACCACCCTCTCCCATTAGCTTTCTTAACATCAATTAGGTCTTGCATCCATTTTCCTTCATTTACAAATAAAAACATGAAAAGATCCATGACTAAAACTAGTCATATATCTATCCTTATAACCAACATATAAACATATAAATAACCATAAGATAAAAGCCATTAAAACTGCATAATAACAAGTACATTTACCAAACAAAATAAAGAGAACTTATATTTCATTAAAAATAAAAAAAGAGACAACTAGGTTCAGGACTTCCATGTACGACACGACCATAGACATGGTTGAACCAAATATTTCTTTCATCCAGTCACTTCTGTTCCATATTCCAAACATGAATTTGGGATAACATGGGATAAAATAATCCAAAAAAACCAAGGGAATCTAGAGGTTAAACCACCTCCACCGTCACGATATCATTATCTCACCTACAACGGATCCGAGATCACAAAACCAAACTAAGCTTGAAATGCCATCAGATTCCTTCACAATCCTTGTGGAATTTTTCGTCTCCAAGTCTCTAGGGTTTACTGCAGTCCACATCAAATCACTAGGCCCTAACTGAGACACCATATTCAGTCTTTATTGTTTATCCCTCCACTACTAGCCAATGGATTCCTAGGCCTTTGGGAATGTTCCTAAGATTAACTCCGCCCCAGATTCAGAAACCTTCTGGAAATTCCAAAGTTCAAAATAGAGAACAATCCCATCACCCCATGGCTATCTAGAAATGGAAAGGAGAGGCTAAAAACCAATATAAAAACCTAGAAAAACCATTCCACTGATAGTAAAAGAACCAAATAGAAACTTGCACATACCATGCATGTCAAAACAAGCTAGGAAATCATACATGGAATATGTTACCTGCAAGCATTCCTACTAAATCTTTCTTGTTCCAACCTTTCCTTGCTTGATATTTCCTTTCCTTTCCTTTCATGTTCATTCCTTTGCTTTTCTTGATCCAATGCTGAAGTGATCCAACAAAAATATAAGTGTCCAAGAGTGTGAGAGAGAGAAAGCTCCAAAGCTGAACTGACAAAAAGTTGAACTAACAAAAGGTACCAAGTTTTCTTCAAAAGAATTTTTATCAATTAGGCCTCTATTTTCTTCATTTTCAATTATTTTCCTTCATTTCCCTCCTCAAATGAAACCTGTGACCTTTCACCTTCATTTTCTCCTAATTTCCTTTATTTTCATAAATAAATGTGCAATTTTTTTTTTTTTCCTTTTCAAAGCCTTATCCATTTCCTTTACCAATTTCCCCTTAGCTATAAACATGTCAAGTGATCCCCACTAGGATATCTTGCCCAACATTTAGCTTTGAATAAGTGTCCCTTAACCATGGTATTATTTTTACCTTTATTAAATTTTATTACATGAACTTTTCTATTACAACAAGTATTTTCAAAATGATACTCTTGATGAACAAACGATATTGTTCCATGCCCATACTTTCAAAGTTAAGAAAAATGTTCGATATTTTCATAGATTTCCCTGGCTTATTGTTGTTTCTACTTTTAGAGTTGGAACCCTTCTGAGAAAGTTGAATTTAGGAGGCTTGTTGTTTACAGTGGACTCTCTTGACCTATGTTTCAACTCTGCCAACTCATTGGAAAGAGAATTGATCATGTGGGTCAAGCTTTCAATACCTACAACTTCGTTATCCTTGGCCTTACTTATGAAGGCTTGATACAATTTTCTTGTGTATTTGGATTCTTTTGATGGTTCATCATCAACAATGAATTTGATTGCACACAATTCCTTTTCAACTTCTATAGTCTCTTGGTATTTTATGCTAAAGTATATTTCACAGTTTGCTTGAAAAAATACGCAATGCTTGTTGGTAATGCAAAAGTATAATAATCAACGGTGATGGAGTCATAAGGTTTCATATTTAGAGGAAATTTATTTAATATACGATTAAACCTATGATTAAAATATTTAACTTTCTCTTTCTACTCCATCTTCAAATTTCCCATCTCTTTCAACAACATGGTTGAGGTTTTATTATCAACAATTTTTTTGGACAAATAAATTTTTAAATCCCCTTTAATTCTAGATTGAGTTTGGCAGAAGACTTTGATACCATACACTTGCTTTTCCATCTAAGGTACAAGGGAAAAATCTACATGAAACATCATCATAACATACCTCAATCATTTGCAAATGTAGTTAGAAGCTATCCAAGTGGTCCTCCACTTTCACTTCTTTTTCAGGGTCATATTTTTTTATTTGTTTTTCTAGGTGCCTCGTCATCTTGTGTAACACACCCAGTAGAGTGAGTGGTCCCTAAGACATCAAATAAAAATCTTGGTCTTCCATGTCTTCATCTCTAAACTCCTTCTCTTCTTCAGAATTTGAAGGATCTTCCTCTTTGTGACTACCTAACCCATGGAATGTGTCATCTAAGAGTACAATGTTGTATTTGTCACCTCGATTGAAGGATGTAGGTTTCTCTTCTTCTTTTTCTGCGTTCACTGCAGTATTTACTAATTATTCAAGGGTGGTGAGAAATAAATATTCAACTATCGAAACCACTATCCCAGTAGGATTATTTGTGTTCTTATTTGGAAAATATGGAATATTATGTACTCTAAGAATCAAAGAAATGGATTTTGCAAAATGATAGGTTATAAGCCAGATGGCCTGAATATGCTCGTAATATATTTCACAAGTTTTTCAAGATTTGGATGAGAATATCTGTCAACTTCAAGAACGTGAGTATAGGAGGTGCTAGGAATATTACTTCCTTCACCATAAGAAATTTAATTAGGGTGGGTGCAGTTTTCAGCCATAAAAATCTCATTTCCCTCCTACCGCAAAAAATGCTGACAGTGTTGGACCTGCCAACATTCAAGGAATCTCCCCGATATGTGGTCCCAATTAGACCTCGTGTCGTTTGAGATAGGAGCCCCATATGGAATACGACCTGATTACCATTTTCTTAAAGGTTTACCTTGGCTCTAACTATCACCAAGGGAGAGGAACACATATGTGCATTCAAAAATCAAGTGAGTGTGCTTGGTGAGTGTTTGGTTGTAGGTGTTGTTATCACTCATAAAAATGAAGCATCAATTGAAAAAGTCCTAGAGGTTCATGTGTCAATGGTAGGGTCATATAATTGATTTCTCATTACTTGTTCAAGGGAAACTTTGAATATTTCTTGTTTAAATCTTACCCTAAGGTCTAAATCCACTCACTTTCAAACTCCCTCATGTCACATCATTCATCATTTTAGGATTCATTTTATTTCCCAAAGTTTTTGTATCAAAACTACCCAATTATCCAGGAAACCATAGTTTCATAGCGCATCATGTTGAAAAAAGTCACTTTGCGCTACGAAAGCACTGATAGTTTCATAGCACAAACAACAAAACTCTGTTTTTCTGACTTTGAGAAGTCAACTTCAAAGGCGGTTTCTGAGCAACTGAAAATGAATTTTTGGAATATAAAAGATGTTTTTGTTCATAGCAGACCTAAATACAACAACCTCTCTTAGTTTCTTCAAATTCATTAGGAGGTGGCAGAACTTGATAAATTAAAATATGTATAAAACTACTGTTACGAAATTGTCTTGTACATGATTGTTAGCAATCAACTTCAAGTTCTATTTTTGGCCAAATGAAACCATTTTATGGAATTCTAAAACAGTTTTGTCTTCATAAAATCCCCATATACAAAAACCTCTCTCAATTTTCTCACAGGTATTATCAGTTGAGAGATACAAGGATTTCATTGAAGCACTATTTTCAGAAACAAAGTTTTCTTGTTTCACACATGTTTTTCAAATGTAGTTTCTGTTGGAAATGTTGTCATTGATGGCAAAGGAATTGGCAAAGACAGGAAGGAAAAAGAGACAGAGAGGTAGCAAAGGTAGCAGATGAACCAAAGGAATTAGAGACAGAGCAGCAGAGTTGAATTAGGCATTTAAGATGGCAAAAGGGAGAGCTACTAGGAAGAGTCAAGGTAATAAATTGAAGGACAAATTGAATATCTGGCCAAGATTTGTGTATGTTGATGAAGAACTGCGGAATTGTGTTAGGTATGATTGAGTAAATCTGGAATATATATGACCTGTGTGATCAATTTCATAATGGACAGAGGATACCTACCGTGCCCAGAGAAGAATGAAATCATCGTTGCAGAGTTAGGATATGTGTATTATATAATTCTTGTGTGGAATCCCCTGAACCTCTGTGTGAATAATCTCTGTAATGGAGTCGAATGATGTCCTGTGTAATTGGAAGGGTTGAATGATACTCTGTATCTGATGAGGGAGTTGATGGGAGATGGCACAGATTAATGGAGCAGTGAAACACTTGGTGACGACAGAACGCAAAACATTAAAGCGCAATTTAATTATAATAATACATTTAAAAGGCGACGGAACCCTGCGTGGAAGAGCGAAACCATGAGCGTGTGAATAGTAAAGGTGGTTTACGGTTTTCATCGCACCACCTATACAGAGTAAGTGGTATTTCCTGGATGAGGAGTGATTCCATAGAGTGCTCGACATGCGTCCCTGTACTTTTTTTACAAAACTGCTTTTTACTATCCGCCATCGCGCGTTATAATTCGACCCAGGATGCCCAGAAATATGCATATACGTCGTTGATCTAGGAAGGGGTCATCGGACGGTCATCATTTGTTGAAGGTGCGCGAATATTAACACAGGTACGGTGGACCATCGCACCTTAACGTTCAGCATCGGAGGTCGAGCGATATGCATATATGCCGTTGATCTGGAAGCTTGCTAATCTAACGGTGATCGGATGGTGGACTTGCACGAAGTTTACCTATGGTACCATGTGCGTATTTGATTGGCTATTGACAATATTTTTGGGCCTAGGGTCAAAGGTTTACCATATTATTTGAGAGCGTTAAAATGCGAAGGGTTAACTTTAATCCTAAAGTTATGTTCAAAATTGTAAATATATTTGTTTATCAATTTCTTCAAATTGATAAATAAATTAAAAATAATTCAAAGAGGTATGTAAGAGTGGTAAATGAAAATACTTTCAAAGGAATACCATTAGCGGTTCGTGGTTTTGACTCATGGTTTTACTAAAGGCAAAACTATATAAGGAGAAGAGAAATAGAGAACGGGGTGTGCATGCGAAAGGGTTGATAATAAACGAATCTCTTTTAGAGATATCTGTATGAATAACCTCTAATATATCTGAATCTATGGTGCACCTGTGAATATGATGATTGATCAAGATCTTTAGATCAAATGATGATTAATTCCTGGTTCAATCGACTAACGAGATCATGAAGAACGTATGCATGAGTAAGGGTTGTGAATGAATACTTCACTCTGAAGTATATCTGTATGGAATGGGTAACAGATTTCTAAGAGATCTGAATTAAGGATGAACCTCTGAAGAAAATAAATAAATTTGGTGTCCTACAAGGTATGTTGTGTGGAAGCTATTGGATCCAGTTTGAAATTGATGAAACGTGGTCCGCAGTGGTGTTGAGGGTCGAAGCCTTCAGTGAGGGGGTTGTATCTCCCCTCCATTGGTAACTGGTAAACAAGAGCAGGGGGTAGTAGCTCCCTTCCAGGAGAGGTTGGTAAACGAGAACAGGGGGTTGTAGCTCCCTTCTAGGAGACGCTGGTACATGAGAGATGTTGGGAAAAATACTGAGAGGGGAGGTGAATCAGTATTTAGGATTTACTTAAAAATTTTTACTTTTCCATTTACTAAAACCCATACGCTACTTTGCTGAAGCCAACTAGCGTATACACGCAGATATCCTTCACAAAACTCACGTATGAACAGAGATCTAATTATACAGATAATTCTTGACTTAGTTCTTTGCAACATTCATTCATCTGATGTTAAGTTAACAGTAAGCATGTGCAGTAATAACAGAATAAACCATCACACATAAGCATCACACATGAACACTAGGATTTTAGGTGGAAACCCAAGTCGGGAGAAAACCACCGCTGCCATTGTCTCAGCCTTCAATATTTTATTATAGAGAGAACATCTTACAACCATGTACTAGCGTAGACTCATACCAGCACGCAGGCACCCACCTGCAGAAGGCTACAACCTGCTCTCGTTTACCAGCCTCTCCTGGAAGGGAGCTACGACCCCCTGCTCTCATTTACCAGCCTCACTTGGAAGGGAGCTATGACCCCCTGCTCTCGTTTACCAGCCTCACCTGGAAGGGAGCTACAACCCCCTGACTGAAGGCTTCAACCTTCAGCACCTTTGTGGACCATGTTTCATAAATTTTCAAACTGGATCCAACTCACACAATTAAGCTCAAGGAAAATTCATCAAATCAAAAACTTGCTCTATAGTAGCATAATCAATATTCGAACAACCCAGATCATCATTGAAAGATAGCAGTAAAACAGCAGAACAAATCATACATTTCATACCACATACTTCAGCAAACCCTAAATTACATACACGCTTTCCTTTCACTGATACCACGTATATACGCGCTTCCATTCACATCAACCCGCGTATACATCTGCACATTACAGAACCACCCATACGCATTTTCTCTTTATCAAACCCGCGTATATACGCGCTTCCGCTGCGAAAAACTTGCGTATATATCTTTAGACATTATAGGGCAGCATACTTCTTCAGATCAGATAGTCAGTTCAGATTTAACTCTTCACTTCAGACAGATGTTCGCCTCATCTCAGATTTAAACATTCCACAAACAGATCTAGAAGATACAAATACATTTCAGATCTAGATAACCTTCTTCATCATTTTCTTCATAGGTGCATCACAGATTCAGATCTATCATCAAAACTGTTACCCTTTCCATTCAGACATACTTCAGAGCGAAGTATACATTCAAACCCAGACTCATACACCACCATTGCACAATGATTTTCTTCTCCTTATATAGGTTTACCCTTTTTCAATACCATGAGCCAAAACCACATTACTTCCAATGGTATTCCTGGACGGGATCACATAGACATACCAGCGCTCAATACAATGGGTCAATACCATGGTAGTAACCCCTGGTTTTACATATTTAGAGCGCATTTTACCATACACGACTTGGCACGTTATTTCCCGCATGCATACGCTACTTCTATTAAGCAAACCCGCGTATGCCTTGTGACATACACTTTTCATCATTACTCTTGCACATACTGATATTTCTTACTTATGCAACTTTTGTACTACTTTTAGAACATTAGATTTACATCATTAATTAGTATATCAAGTCAGTTTCCATCAAGTACAACTTCATCAAGTAGGTTTCCATCATCTTCTTCAAGTGTTGCCATCATCTTCATCAAGTGGGTTGCCATCAAGGACAACACATTGCATCATATTGCCAACAATCTCCCCCTTTGGACTTGATGGCAACCGCGATGGTGTTTGATCACCATAACAGATAGATAGATTAAGCATAATGATATTCTCCCCCTATTCAAACACCATGTCACTCTCCCCCTTTGACATCAAGGGCAAAGGGCGGATCAAAACCAACACAAGGTTTTTCTCCTTATGTAGAAAGAAGAGCGCTGTAGATCTGATGTGCATTGAAGTTACCATACTCCCCCTGAGTTCATGCTGAATGTTCAAACATATTTTTTAATGAAGTACATGACTCTATGACCTTCCTATCACCAAGGACTCATACTTACATCAAATATCCAACCAAGTGGATTTACATATGAGACTCAAATACCCAACCAAGAGGGTTTACACATTTTGGCTCAAGTACCCAACCAAGTGGGTTTACACATTTTGACTCAAGTACCCAACCAAGTGGGTTTACACATTTGATCAAGTCCTTACATGATTGAATATTACAATTTTACATCATAGGTCTCAACATGACCTTTTCATCAAATTACAAAAATGACTTTTCATGACCAATACCAGAAGGACCTCAAGAGAGATCATATTTCAGAATCATCATAATGCCAACAATGCATTATACTCAGCAAGGCTAATGCTCCCCCTAAAGCTGTGCATCCAATTCATCCTTTCCATATGACCAAAACTCCTCCTTAGCTTGTGCAACCTGAAACTCTTTCAACATCAAATCATCAAGGCATATTTAGAGACTGAAACAGAATTATGAGTACTGGAACACCACCAAACTATACTGCAGTTCTGCTGAAAAATGTTGAATCAGAGAAATTTGTCATCAACCACTCATACGCGGTTTTCTGTGTATGAACTCACGTATATACACGACTGTTGTTTAGGAAATCCGCGTATCCATGATAATCTTCTGAATTTGAATAGATCTAATCTCCTGAAAGGCAGAGATAACTTCTAGCTTCTGTGAGAGATATTTTGAATGCTTTCCTGGAACATATGAGAGTAGAAAAAATAGGACAATGTAGCTATGTTTTCAAGTGTCATCCAACATAAGCATATTAGTAACCAGGGCTTCAGACTCTTTGCAATATCAACATATTCTTCCCAAGAGGAATTATTATTCCAGAACAACTTCTTTAATAGACAATACGTGCCACCAAAATATTCAAGATTTATATCATGATGCAACATGTGATGGAATTATGTATAAAAGTTCAGAGCCATAGCAACAAACTCTACATGATCTATTCATATCTCTGAATCATAAGACTTCCATCTCATCCATGTGTGAAATCAAGGAATACTTTTCAGCAAAAAGAAAACAGGGCTCATTCATAATCTCATCATAAGAAACCATGTATCATTTCATCATCATTTAGAACTGAGTAATAAGTAGATACAATGCCAATAATACAGTCATTAACAACCAGACTGATGCTCCCCCTGAACCTATGCTATTGATCTTCAGCTGTCATACAAATTTTCTTATCATAAGTGCATACGGGACTGTCTCCACTGTAACTCGTGTGTATACGCGGCTTTAGTTCACTGAACCCACGTATGGAAAGTGAAATATTGAAAACTTCACATCCCTTCATCTCCCCCTCAGTTTGTACCAACTGTGCCTGACTTCTGCATATCAGATGCTCTGTCAAAAATAATCATAACCAGGATAATCAAAACAATCATGAGAATCACCATACATCGCTCCCCCTGTGATGATACATTACCAATTCCTATAATGTATCTCACATCATTCCTACAGTCATTATGAGAAGTAAGCTTTAGAGGCTGATGAGTGCATTAGGGTCAATATTCCCTACGTTTCTGACCGGTCCTCCTTCTTTTTCCAAATTTGCTTGAACTTTCTAATTGTGTGCTGGAAATTGTCCACTTTCTCAAATATATTCATCCTGCATTCTTTTTCTACATGTCCATACTTGTTACAGGCATAACATCTTATGTGACCAGAAAAGTAAGCATATGGATCATAATGTGTTTTTCTATTATTTCTTCTATTGCAATTAACTGCTTTATGACCATACTTGTTGCATGAAAAACAATACCCCTTGAAGACACATGAGTACCTTTCTGTGTAGAATCTGCTTGTTTGTGACTAAAACAATCTGCTTCTGCAATTGGCTGCAACATGCCTATAATTATGACATTTAAAGCATTCAACATTATTGATGCTTCTATAGTTAGGAGGGAATGATTTCTTTTGAGAGTCCATGATTTTCGGTTGACCTTTTGTTTATTCCAACACTTCAGGCTTTTCATTGACATCCTTTGAGTCTTTAGCACTTCCTTGAGAACTAGATTCTCCTTTAACAGTTTCATGAAAACCAAGATCAAGTTTAATAGCAGGAGATCTTTGATTACTAAGAATATTGTCCAGAATCTTAGTACTATCTTGAAACCTCAAGAGTTTATCCTTTTCTTCTAATTTACCTTTGAGAATGTTTACCTCAACCTCCAATTTTTGGCATTGCTTCTTCATGATTTCTTTGATGCTTTTTCCTTCTTGTACTTGATCATTTAATTTTAAAATTTCTTCCTTCAACCAATTTTCTTGTTCTTCACATGTTTGTAGCAGTTCTTCATTCTTCTTATTTTATTTTTCTAGATCTTCTTTGAGAGAGATGATTTCTGCTTCAAGTCCTTATTTTTCAAATGGTAGGGGTTCTTCATTCTTCTTATTTGATTTTTCCAGATCTTCTTTGAGAGAGATGATTTCTGCTTCAAGTCTTTCACTTTTATTGGTTGCATAAACATACAAATTTTGATACTTGTCTATCTATCCATTTAGTATTTCTTTCTGTTCATTCATTCTAGAGATCATATCTTTGTAGATAGATTCTCTCTTATGAAATTGATTCCAATCATTGCTTTCATCATTGATCTTGAGATTTGCTTCTAGACTTATACTGTTACTTTCACTATCTTCACCATTGCATGCACAAGAAAGTGAATCACAAGAACAACAATCAATACCTGTTTTCTCTTCTTCATTTTCTGATATCTTCTTTCCTTGAGCAGCCTTCTTCTTTTGCTTCTTTTCCATGAGCACTAGCAGATCTTGGTCAGAATATTCTTTATCCTCACTTGTCATTTCATTATTATCTTCATTTGCATAATAACTCTTTCTCTTTTCAAATTGTTTCCCTTTATCATGATTTTCTTTATAAGGACATTTCGCAGCATAATGACCAACTCTTCCACAATCAAAAAATTTGAAGGGAAGCTTACCTTTAAATCTTCCAGTACCTGGTTGGAGTCTTCTCACAAAATTTGCTTCTTCTTCTTCTGATATATAATTTGATTCCTTGACAACTTCCTTTTCTTTTCCTTTTGCACACGCCTTAAAAGCAGCTTCTTTGATTTGAGAGGGACCTCCTTGTCTCATTTCATAAGCAGTCAGAATACCATGTAGTTGAACAATAGTAAGAGTTTGCAGATCTTTCCTTTATTCAATAGCTGATACTTTTGACTCAAATTTTGAAGTTAAATATCTTAAGACTTTTTCCACCAGAGTAGTATCAGTTATGGTTTCACCCAAACTTCTCATACGATTCACAATATCATCTAGACGTAAAAAGAAACTGGCAATACTCTCATCACTATGCATCCTTAAATTTTCATATTCAATTCTGAGAGTTTGGATTTTTGCACCTTTTACCTTTGTATCTCCTTCATAGCTCAGAATGATTTTGTCCCATATTTATTTTGCTGAATTTAGCTGCATCACTTTAGCAAATTCTGGTTCAGACATGCTTCCTAATAAGACATTGACGGCTTTGGCATTGATTTCATATTTCTTCCTTTCTGCTGCATCAGTAGGAATACTTGTCGGATACTGATAACCTTCTTCCACGATTTCCCATACTTTTGCACCAAGACTTTTCAGATATGCTTTTTTTCGTATCTTCCAGAATAACAGATTATTTCCATTGAATAGAGGTGGCCTTATAGACATTACCCCTTCATGACTTCCCATTTCGACGGATCTCCTTCAAGCGATCAAGCTTCTGCAGAAGGACCTGCTTTGATACCAATTGTTGGGAAAAATACTGAGAGGGGGGGGTGAATCAGTATTTAGGACTTACTCAAAAAATTTTACTTTTCCACTCTTTAAAACCCATACGCTACTTTACTTAACCAGACTCGCGTATATACGCGGATACCCTTCACAAAACTCGCGTATGTACAGAGATCTTAATATGCAATTAATTCTTTACTTTGATCCTTGCATTTATTCATTCATCAGATGTTTATATAGCAATAGACATGTTCAGTCATAACAGAATAAGTCATCACACATAAGCATCACATATGAACACCAGGATTTTAGGTGGAAACCCAAGTCGGGAGAAAACCACCGCTGCCGTTTTCTCAGCCTTCAATATTTTATTATAAAGAAAACATCTTACAACTATGTATTGGTGCAGACTCATACCAGTACGCAAGCACCCACCTGCGCTCGTTTACCAGCCTCTCCTGGAAGGGAGCTACGACCCCCTACTCTCGTTTACCAGCCTCACCTGGAAGGAAGCTACAACCCCCTGACTGAAGGCTACAACCCTCAGCACCACCATGGACCACATTTCATCAATTTTCACACTGGCCCCACTCCACACATTTAAGCTCAATCATACATCAAACTGATACTTATAAATTCAGACAACCCAGATCTGTAGAATACACCTTTAACAGATAGCAGTAACATAGCAGAACAGATCAGACATTTCATACTTCATACTTCAACAAAACCCAAGTTTTCATACATGCTTTCCTTTCACTAATACCGCGTATACACGCGCTTCCATTCACATCAACCCACATATACATCTGCACATTACAGAACCACCCATACGCGTTTTCTCTTTATCAAACCCGCATATATACGCGCTTCTGCTGCGACAAACTTGTGTATATATCTTTAGACATTATAGGGCAACATACTTCTTCAGATCAGATATTCAGTTCAGATTTAACTCTTCACTTCAGACAGATGTTTGCCCCATCTCAGATTTAAACATTCCACAAACAGATCTAGAAGATACAAATACATTTCAGATCTAGATAACCTTCTTCATCATTTTCTTCATAGGTGCATCACAGATTCAGATCTATCATCAAACTGTTACCCTTTCCATTCATACATACTTCAGAGCGAAGTATACATTCAAGCCCAGACTCATGCACACCCATTGCAAAATGATTTTCTTCTCCTTATATAGGTTTACCCTTTTTCAATACCATGAGCCAAAACCACATTACTTCCAATGGTATTCCTGGACGGGATCACATAGACATACCAGCGCTCAATAAAATGGGTCAATACCATGGTAGTAACCCCTGGTTTTACATATTTAGAGCACATTTGACCATACGCGACTTGGCACGTTATTTCCCGCGTGCATACGCTACTTCTATTAAGCAAACACGCGTATGCCTTGTGACATACACTTTTCATCATTACTCTTGCACATACTGATATTTCTTACTTCTGCAACTTCTGTACTACTTGTAGAACATCAGATTTACATCATTAATTACTATATCAAGTCAGTTTCCATCAAGTAAAACTTCATCAAGTAGGTTGCCATCATCTTCTTCAAGTGTTGCCATCATCTTCGTCAAGTGGGTTGCCATCAAGGACAACACATTGCATCATATTTCCAACAAGAGAAAGTTGTAGCCTTATGCAGGTGGGTGCCTGCGTGCTGGTATAAGTCTGCACCAGCATATATTGTAAGAAGTTTTCTCTATAATAAATATTGAAGACTGAGATTACAGCAGTGGTGGTTTTCTCCCGAATTGGGTTTCCACCTTAAATCCTGGTGTTCATATGTGCTGTTTATGTTTGATGGTTTGTGTTGTTATTTCTGTTCATGCTTAATGTTATCTGATGCAATGCTCTAAGTAATGACATAATAAGATATCTGGACATACATGTTGGATGAAGTACTGTAACATATGGTTTTAAGAGAAAGAAAAGAAAATTTGTTCAGCCCTAAATACTGATTCACCCCCCCTCTTAGTATTTTTCCCAACAATTGGTATTAGAAGAGGTCCTTCTGAAAATCTTAGCTGCTAGAAGGAAGATCAAGCAAGATGAGAAATCAAGATGGAACAGCATCTATCAGGCCTCCGCTCTTTAACGAAAATAATTTAATCTTCTGGAAAACAAGGATGAGATCCTATCTTCAGTCTCTGGGAGCAGAGGTATGGGCAATTGTTGAACAAGGATATCAATATCCAGCTGTAGTACCAACAGATCCGACGAAAAGAAAGAATTATGAAACAAATGCAAAGGCGGTCAATGCTCTATTGGGAAGTCTAACTGAATCAGAATTTTTCAAAGTCATGCAGCTGAATACAACAAATACAATATGGGACAAAATCATTATAAGTTATGAAGGTGATGCAAAAGTAAAAAGTGCTAAACTCCAAACTCTCAGAATTTAATATGAGAATCTAAAAATGGATAATGAGGAGAGCATTGCCAATTTCTTTTTACGTCTTGATGATATTGTAAATCTTATGAGAAATCTAGGAGAAACAATAACTGAATCTACTTTGGTTGAGAAAGTCTTAAGATCTCTAACAACAAAATTTGAGTCAAAAGTTTCTGCTCTTGAAGAAAAGAAGGATCTTCAAAATCTTACTGTGGTGCAACTTCATGGCATACTAACTGCATATGAAATGAGAAGAGGAGGACCATATGAAGTCAAAGAAGCAGTCTTTAGAACTTCTAAAAAAGGAAAGGAAGTACAAAAAACAGAAGGATCGGGATATTTCTCAGAAGAAGATGAGATAAACTTTGTAAAGAAACTTCAACTTGGCACAGGACAGTTCAGAGGTAAGCTTCCTTTCAAATTTTTTGATTGTGGAAGAGTTGGTCATTATGCTGCTAAGTGTCCTTATAAAGAAACACATAAAAAGGGGAAGGAAGTAGCAAGAAGGAATAAGAATCGTTTTAGCACTAGAAAGAGTTACTATACTCATGAAGACAATGATGGGTTATCTGATAGTGAGGAAGAATGTGAACAAGATCTTAGACTTCTCATGGCATTTGAAAAATAATCTAGAGAAGAAAAGGATACTTTTGTGGATGCTCTAGAAGACAGTGATTTTCTTGATGAAAACAATAAACTCAAAATTTGCTTAGAAGAGAGTAAAATAACCATAGAAACTCTGAAAAATCAGCTTGAAGAAAATGAGAAACACAATGAGAAATTAGAGTGTGAAGTAGTAAGTCTAAGAAAAGAACTTGAGAAAGTAAAGACTCTGAATCTTAGATTTGCTAAAGGATCTGAAACCTTAGATGAGATTATCAAGGTACAACGTTCTCCTCTTATAAAGATAGGTCTTGGATATATCAGAGAATATTCTTAGGCTTCAGCATCAAATTATCTAAAAGCAGTTACAGCTGGTTTACAACATGCTGCCACTCAACAAGGGAATAAAGAATCTTTACAGGTAAAGCATGATCATCTCAATTCAAAGAACACTAACAGGAATGTCTTTCAAAGAAACACCAATCAACAAGTAAATTCATATAGAAGATTTTATGATCGCAGAAATTTCTTCTTCAATGGACAACGTTTCTCATGTCACAATTTTTGTCATAAAGCTATTCAATGTGTTGCATATAAAACCATCATGACAAGAGAAGCAAGAAAGAAAAGGATTGATATTGAAACAAAGAATAATATTTATAACAAATTTTCTCCTCTTCAAAATGAAGTTGAATGTGCTTATTGCAATAACTTTGGCCATGAAGAATCTGAATGTAGGAGCAAAGTTCTGCCAAAAGAACATGTTTCTTCAAGCTCCAAAATATGGAAAAAGAAGGAATTACAGGTTGAAAATTGTGGCATAGCATTATTTGCAGAAGATGAAGAAAACCAATGGTACATTGATAGTGGAGGCTCAAGACACATGACAGGTGATAAAGACAAAATTCTTGCATGTAGTGCTCTAGAAAAAGAAAATAATGCTACATTTGGAAATGATACTCCTGCGGTCATTAAAGGAAAAGGGTCTTTTTTTCTAAAAGATAAGGTGAAAGCTAATGAAGTCATGTATGTGGATGGATTAAAGCATAACTTGTTAAGTGTAATTCAAATGTGTGATCAAGGAACTGAAGTTGTCTTTAGTTCAAAAGAATGTGTGGTACGTGATCTTGATACAGGTAAAGCAATTATAAAAGGAAAAAGAACTCCAAACAACTTGTATATATTGAATAACTGCAAAGAACAATGTTATTTGAGTAAATATTCGGAAAATTGGCTATGGCATAGAAGGTTGGGGCATCTGAGCTTCTCTAAAATCAACAAACCAAGCAGACTTAAAGCTGTTCGTGATCTTCCCAGTATTACTCTACCTGAAAATATCATATGTAAATCTTGCCAATTCGGTAAGCAAACCAGAGTACAATTTAATGCCAAGGAAGGATCATCAAGTAAGCCTCTTGAACTCATTCATACTGACATATGTGGACCTATGAGGAAAAATTCACCACGTGGTGAAGAATACTATATCTTAGTCATTGATGATTTCTCTAGAATGTGTTGGATTGGGCTGTTTAAACACAAAGATGAAGCATTTGAGAAGTTTCAGATCTTCAAAGAACTAGTTGAGAATGAATTAGATCTAAAAATCAAGTGTCTCAGATCTGATCGAGGAGGAGAATATACATCAGATGAATTCCTTGAATTTTGTGAACAACATGGCATAAAAAGACAGTTTTATGTAGCTGGCACTCCACAAAAAAATGGTGTTGCAGAAAGGATGAATAGAAAAGTTCAACAAATGGCTAGAGCTATGCTTGATGATTCCGGAACACCTGACACATTTTGGGGAGAAGCAACACATACAGTAGTAAACATTCTCAACAAGGCACATGTTCGTGTAAATAGTGATAAAACTCCATATGAACTCTGGTATGGTAATCCTCCCACTGTAAAGCATTTTAGAATTTTTGGAAGAAAATGCTTTATCAAGAATAATGATGAAAAAATTGGCAAGTTTGAACCCAGAGCAGATGAAGGAATATTTCTTGGTTACTCCTCTAGGAGTAGGGCATATAAATGTTACAATAAAAGACTTCAGAAGATTGTTGAATGTATTGATGTTGTTATTGATGAGTCTCCTGCAGCTCCAAAAGAAGAAAAGCAAACAACAGATGAAGATGATGATGACACATACCCTTCTACATAAAATAGTAATGATACAAATAGTGAACCCAGTGAAGAACCCAAAGATGATTTGTCTAAAAAGGCTCCCTCCAGATATGTTTAAAGGAATCATCCAGAATCTCAAATTTTGGGAGAAAAGGGATCAGGTGTACAAACAAGAAGGACACTTGTGGGATCTTCTAGCAATCTGGAATTTTTGTCCACTATTGAACCTCACAGTGTTAGTCAAGCTAGCAAAGATGATTGTTGGATTCAAGCCATGAATGAAGAGCTTGATCAAATTGAAAAAAAGCACACTTGGGAATTAGTACCAAGACCTCATGACAAAAATGTCATTGGAACTAAATGGATATTCAAAAACAAGTTAAATGAGAATGGGGATGTTATAAGAAACAAAGCTAGACTTGTGTGCAAAGGGTATGCTCAACAAGAAGGTATAGAATTTGAAGAAACCTTTTCTCCTGTAGCCAGACTTGAAGCCATAAGAATGTTTCTTGCATTTTCAAGCTTCCAACAAATAAAAGTTTATCAAATGGATGTTAAATCTGCTTTTCTTAATGGTGATCTAGAAGAAGAAGTTTATATAGAACAACCCGAAGGATTCATTTTGGGAAATGATGAAAAACTTGTTTGTAGACTTAAAAAGGCTTTATATGGTCTCAAACAAGCTCCAAGGGCATGGTACTATCGTCTTGACAAATATATGCATCAACAAGGATTTTCAAAAGGGTCTGTTGATAGCAAATTATACACAAGCGCAGAAAATGATAAATTTTTGAAATGTTGTCCAATTGTTCGACGATATCATTTTTGGAAGTAATGAAGAGTCTATGAGTCAGAAATTTGCTTCTGATATGCAGCAAGAATTTGAAATGTCTTTTCTTGGGGAACTAACATTCTTTCTTGGCTTGCAAGTGCAACAAGAAACAGATGGCATATTCTTATCACAAGAAAAATACCTCAAGAAAATCCTAAAGAAGTATGGCATGGAAGATTGCAAACCTGTAAGTACACCAATGATAACCGGATGTAATCTAAGTTCTAATGATGATTCCCCCATGGTGAATCAACTAGAATATAGATCTAGGATAGGAAGTCTACTTTATCTCACTGGGACAAGACCAAACATCATGCATGCAGTTGGGATTGTTGGACGATTCCAAGCTAATCCAAAATATTCTCATCTTCAGGCTGTGAAAAGAATATTCAAATATATACAAGGAACTCAAGACTTTGGACTATGGTATCCAAAGAATGCTGATCTTACCCTTCATGCTACACTGATGCAGATTGGGCTGGAAGTGTTGATGATTGGAAAAGCACTAGTGGTGGTGCATTCTATATGGGGCCCCGGTTAGTATCTTGGTTCAGCAAGAAGCAAAGCTCTATTGCCTTATCCACAACGAGAAGCGAGAATTTGTTCTTGCCGCATCATGTTGCCTCTGATCTGGATGATGGAACCTTTTCAAGACTTTCAAATCAAAATGTTCACCTCCTATCTCCATTATGTGTGATAATACAAGTGCCATCGGTATCTCAAAGAATCATGTTATGCATTCCAAGACCAAGCACATTCCCATCAAATATCATTTCTTACGTGGATAAGTGCTTGAACGAAAAGTGAAATTGGAGTATGTTTCCTCCAAAGAACAAGTTGCTGATATATTTACCAAACCTATACCCAGAGAAGCGTTCAAATATCTCAAACAGAAACTGGGAGTAGTATCTGCCATGCAGAGGATCAGGTCTACTTAAATACAGAATATTAAATTGGTTGTGAGGTGTTGTTAGGCATCTCGTTGCAACATGATCTCGGAAGCATGTTATTGCTAATATGCCATTGATGTCAAATGGGGAGGAAAAGCAACAAAGGGCTTCTACTTGCAGCTCGGAGGAAGAATGTACATCGATACCCCGAGGGAGATTGTTGGAAATGTTGTCATTGATAGCAGGAATTAACAAAAACAGAGCAAAAAGAGCCAGAGAGGTAGCAAAGGCAACGGATGAACAGACAGAATGGCGGTAAAGTTGAATTAGGGGTTTAAGATGGAAAAAGGGAGAGCTGCTAAGAAGAGTCAAGGTAATAGATTGTAGGAAAAATTGAATATCTGGCCAAGATTTGTGTATGTTGATGAAGAACTCTAGAATTGTGTTAAGTAATTATGGAATATATATGACCTGTGTGATCAATTTCATAATGGGCAAAGGATACCTACGGTGCCCAGAGAAGAATGAAATCATCGTTGCAGAGTTAGGATATGTGTATTGACTGATGTAATTATTTTATGGAATCCCCTGAACCTCTGTGTGAATAATCTTTGTAATGGAGTCAAATGATGTCTTGTGTAATTGGAAGGGTTGAATGATACTTTGTATCTGATGAGGGAGTTGATGGGAGATGGCGCAGATTAATGGAGTAGCAGAACACTTGGTGACAACGGAACGCAAAACATTAAAGTGCAATTTAATTATAATAATACATTTAAAAGGCGACAGAACCCTGCATAGAAGAGCAGAACCATGATCGTGTGAACGAAGAGTGCTTCTGAGTTTTCTTCCTATAGTAGTAAGCGGTATTTCTTGGATGGGAAGCGATTCGCAGTGCTCGTGCACGCGTCCTATCGTTTTTTACAAAGCTTGCTTTTCACTATGGCACCGCGCATTATAGTTCGCGCGGACGCCCGGCGATATGCATATACGTCGTTGATCTAAGAAGAGGTCATCGGACGGTCATCATTTTTTGATGGTGCGTGAAGATTAACACAGGTACGGCGGGCCATCGCATGTTAACGATTGGCATCGGAGGTAGAGCGATATGCATATACTTCGTTGATCTGGAAGCTTGCTAATCTAACGGTGATCAGACGTTGGACTTGCGCGAAATTTACTTATGGTACCGTGTGCATATTTGATTGGCTATTGACTATATTTATGGGCCCGGGGTCAAAGGTTTACCATATTATTTGAAAGCGTTAAAATGTGAAGGGTTAACTTTAATCCTAAAGTTCTGTTCAAAATTGTACGTATATTTATTTATCAATTTATTCAAATTGATAAATAAATTAAAAAGAAATCAAAGAGGTACGTAAGGGTGCTAAAGGAAATACCGTTTAGGAATACCATTAGTAATTGAATGGTTTTGACCCATGGTTTTAATAAAGGTGAAAACTATATAAGGATATGAGAATTATGAAGAATGGTGTGTGTGGGAAAGGGTTGATAATAAACGAATCTCTTTTATTGATATCTGTATGAATAAACTTTGATATATCTGAATCTATAGTGAACCTGTGAATATGATGATTGATCAAGATCTTTAGATCAAATGATGATTAATTCCTGGTTTAATCGACTAACGAGATCATGAAGAATGTATGCATGAGTAAGGGTTGTGAATGAATACTTCACTCTAAAGTATATCTGTATGGAATGGGTAACAGATTGTTGAGAGATCTGAATTAAGGATGCACCTCTGAAGAAAATAAATAAATCTGGTGGCATGCAAGGTATGTTGTGTGGAAGCTATTGGATCCATTTTGAAATTGATGAAACGTGGTCCGCAGTGGTGCTGAGGGTCGAAGCCTTCAGTGAGGGGGTTGTAGCTCTCCTCCAGTGGTAACTGGTAAACAAGAGCAGGGGGTAGTAGCTCCCTTCCAGGAGAGGCTGGTAAACGAGAATAGGGGGTTGTAGCTCCCTTCCAGGAGAGGCTGGTAAACGAGAGAAGGTTGTAGCCTTCTGCAGGTGGGTGCCTGCGTGCTGGTATAAATTTGCACCAGCATATATTGTAAGAAGTTTTCTCTATAATAAATATGGAAGACTAAGATTACAGCAGCGGTGGTTTTCTCTCGAATTGGGTTTCCACCTTAAATCCTAGTGTTCATATGTGTTGTTTATGTTTGATGGTTTGTTTTGTTATTTCTGTTCATGCTTAAGGTTATATGATGCAATGATCTAAGTAATGACATAATAAGATATCTGGACATACATGTTGGATGAAGTACTGTAACATATGGTTTTAAGAGAAAGAAAAGAAAAATTGTTCAGCCCTAAATACTGATTCACCCCCCCCCCTCTCAGTATTTTTCCCAACAATTTCTGGTCAACAGGAGATGTGTTTCAAACAAACAAGAGAGGTTTGTATTAAAAAAATAATGGCCTACAAAAACCTCCTTCATTTTTTCAAAATAAATCATGGATTAGGGATATAGGCTCTATTCCAAGACCTATTGTTTAGGAAAAAACAGGAAAAATTTGCAAGGATGTCTTGTAAATGAAGAAGGAATGCCTCAAGGAAGCTAAAATGAAGTTGGTTTATGGTTTGTATGGTTTTTAGATGATGAGGAAATGTTATATTTTTAGCTTTTGGGCAACCACAATTTTCATTTGAAAAATTTATAAAAAAAATCTGCATACTCAACAGTTTCGTAGCGCCTCTAGGCTTAAAAAGCAGAAAAGCACTACGAAACTACTGTAGCTACCTTTTTTGCTTCTTTTGATCATTATTTAAGGTGTTAGAGGCTGATTTAAGAGCTTAAATTGCTATGAAATATGTGTTGAAGGGTGATTAAAATGATGCAAGAGGAAAGAGTTGATTTTTTGGAGGACAAAGGCTTGTAATGGCAGCGCTACAGAAAGCGTTACGAAACTGCTGTGTTTTCGTAGCACATTGTATTTTATCTTTTGGAGCAGCCTTTAAAGCAGATTTTGAACAATTGGAGGATATGAAAGAGTTATGGGACATGTTAATCCAAAATTCAACAGCCAAGGACTACGAAATGAAGATTAAATGATAGTAAGAATGATCAAAGAAGGAAAAATATCCTTTGCCTAAAAAACAGGGTTTTGTTTCCTATTTTTGTGGAGGTCAGCTAAGTGGTCATGAAGAACTGAATGCCATGATCAAAATTCGACCATGTGATGATACACTTGTCAATGATGTAATTTCAAATAGATAAGGTTGTTATAGCTATTAATAAGGAGTTTGCGTCCTTTTTGAAATAGGACTTTCAAGTAGGATAGGTGTATGTTTGTCATAAATTTGATATTTTGTGGTTATGCAAGGTGTCAGTAGGAAAAAATTTGATGTATCTAGCATATAGGTAGATCATATGATGATGGAACATGTCTATTAAAGGCAATTGGGTTGAATTAGCAAAGGGTGGGAATATTTTTGGCAAAATAGCAGCTTATTGTAATGGATTATTTCAGCTAATACAGAGATTCGTTACTTGAACAACTTGAGATTCTGAAGGAGTTTTTAGTGCTTTCCTATCATATTTGTACCTCTTATGTATCTTACTTGCATTTTTTTTCAAATATATTACTCAGAATTCATCTATGAGATGCTCTGACTTTCTTTATATGTGAATTAACTGCGTATACTCATGTTTTATTTGTGTGTGTCCTACTTCTAGAAACTCTGGACAGCCTCAAATTCCATGTCAAGTAACTCACTAAATCACTGAAATTTTTGACTCCATAAGCCAATGCCTACATACTAATATTATTTTCAATCTACATTCATCGGGTTGGAGATGTTATCTCAGAAGACTATTTGATTTTAAAGCTATTAGATTTTCTGCTATATACAGTAACAACACAACTTTTCTTCACCTGAGATTATTATTATATTTCAATGAGTTTTTGTCCTATCTATTGAAATGTTTTCTTCAATGTCTTAATGATTATTACTCAGAACTCATGATTGTTCATGCTCTGACTTCCTTTAAGTATTAAGCCATGATTTATCTCTCTTAATAGTTTTCTTCCAATGCCTTGATGTCTCATTACAAAGAATTCATGTATCATACACTCTGACTTCCTTTGAACCTCAAGTATGTCTTTCTCTTTCATTGAAATATTTACAAGCCTCAGCTTCCACCAGGAAAGCCTTCTTATTGAGATCCCTTTCACTGACTCCATAGCCCAATGGTATTAAGCTCTGATCTTTTCAACCTACATTCATCATAACCAGTTTATTTCATAAATTGAGTTAGCCATATATATATTTATTCCTTATCATTAACCCTTGAGAGAGCCCTCTCAGATTGAGGAGGCTAGGCCTCAGTCACAAGATTGGTTTGAAATAGTTACACTGAGATTGTCTAACCACAGCCAATCAAGTATGATTTTGGTGATAACAGGTGTGTCGAGGTTCTTATACTATGAAGAGAGAGAAAAGTGAGCCTCTAAGAGAGAGGTAATAGTACCACCTTAGTAGAGACACACACAAATAAGAAGGATCCGTCTACATCCAGTAGAATAGTCAAAAAATATGCGACGATCATTGAAACCAGCACAAAAAAGAAAGAATTTTCTAGCATCCAAAAGAATAGTAGAAAAAATTGCGATAGTCATAGCAACCATTAAATCACATAAATGATATTATAAGTGCTAACATAACTGAAATAGTTCAACTACTCTAGCATAGATGAAAAAAAAACATGAATTACAAACATTCACAGAACAATATTAAAAATATTAATAATTTGATTCCAACTTATGCAGATCGCAATAAAATATAGAAATAAACACAAAAAGAGAGATGCAGCAGGAATAACACTTCATTTCATTAAAATCAAATACTAAAAAATTCTTACAGACAGAATGGAAAACAAACTAGCCAGATCAACATGCCTCAAAATGGTTTCGAAAGTTCAAGACCTAAAAAACTGCTAAAAATGGCAAAGAAGAAAACTGATGAAACTGACTAGGTGGAATAAGTAGGTGGCCACCAATATCCACCAGGATCATTACTCCCCCCTTAGGAAGAAATGGTCTACATTACGTGAAAAGCCTCCATGAGGCGATGAAATTTCTGTTGAACCTAGTCCTTAGTGAACCACTTTCTCTGGTGAAGGAGCTAGCCAGCTTTAACAACCCGATACAATTGTATCTTTTTTTTGCTAGTGATTTTAATTTGTGTGTCCATGATATAATTGGTTGCAACTTGTTCCATGCAGTATGGATTTAACTCTTTCAGGGTGAGTTGTTTTGCAATGTCGGATATCACCAATAATGGCGTAAAGTATGGCCGAAGGCGATCCACATTGAACATTGGGTGCAGGCCAAGGAATGGGGGAATGCTAACCTCAAAATTATTGTCTCCCACAGCCTTGGTGATGGTATATGGACCATATTAGAGTGGGTGTACCTTGTGGTCGGGTCCATAGAGGCGCTCCTTCTGCAAATGTAACCAAAATTTGTCACCCACCTAGAAGTTTTGTGGCACTCGATGTTAATCAGGTGGTTGCTTGTACTTAGCATTGGCTCTGTCCAATATGTCATGAACCTATTTATGGTTGTGTTCAATGCGCTCAATGAAGTTTTTCACCTTGTCTGCTTCAGACTGGACATGAGCCGAATCTGCCTGAGTAGCTGCAAATGGCAGGCAACATCAATCAGACATAGTGGCTGGAATCCCAAGCCCACTTGAAAGGGGATGTGGCCGGTTGAGATGTGGAGAGCCTAGTTATAGCTTTGCTATACATATGGTAGGCTATCATCCCATGTGCATGGATGATTTGATTTGTACATGCACCAAATGTGTATGATCATCCTGTTGACAACCTATGTTTGTCCATTGGTTTGGGGATGGAAAGTTGTGGCCTTAGTGAGATTAGTGTCCAACATCGACCAGAGACTAGACCAAAATGTACTAAGGAACCTTTTGACCTGATATGACATAATAGAATATGGGATCCCAAAGTGTACCCACACTCGTTAAAAGAAGAGTTTACCAGTGGCTTGTGATGTAATATTCTTCTTGTAGGTTGCCATAATGGCCATCTTTGAGAATCTATTGACGACCACAAAAAAACAGTCATTGCCATGAATAATAGAAGGAAGGCCCAACATGTAATCAATGGATACAGATTCCCAAGGTCGACTACGGGTAGGCAGCAGAGTATAGAGACCTTGCTTCTTGATGTTCGATTTGGAAATGCGCAGGCAGTGCAGGATATGATGTACTTCCCAAAATCCTGTTGAAGTTTCGGCCAATAGAAATACTTATGCAATACATCCACTATTTTCTCGACCTTGAAATGCCCAGAGACGTGACTGTAGTGTGCTTCCCAAACCATCTTGGCACTCTCACTTGAAGGAACACAAAGGTATCCTGAGTGACATAGCAGTGCACCCTGGAGGTGAAAATTTGAAACTTGCTTACCTTCCAAGAGTGTCTTGTATGTGTGGCCAAAGACTAGATCTCTTCCGTAGAGAAGTGGCCAGTCGGAAGTCTCATGCCCACAAGAGTTGAGCATAGTGGTTAGTGCCATGATCGGTGGTTGAATAAGGCATTTTGCAACATTATTAGTGTTTCCCTTCTTATACTTGATGTTCAAAAGAATCTTTTGCAAGTATGTGGAAAACTTTTCATGGAGTTCATTTTGCAACTTCCCTCGTGTCTGCATGAACTGTAGGGGTTGGTGGTCTATTTGGATGAATTTTTTATTCCCCAAAATGTAATGCTTCCATTTTTTTCAAGCCAGCACAATGGAATACATCACTATGTCATAAGTGGGGTACTTCCAGACTGTGTCGGAAAGTGTGTCACTGTGATATGCCACTGGATTCCCCTATTGAGTAAGGACTACCCCAATATCATAGTCAGAGGCATCTGTCTTGATCTCAAATAGTTTTTGAAATTTTGGTAATGTGAGTACTAGTGCATAGTAGAGGCGATGTTTCAACTCTACAAATGCCTTCTCTTGAGATTCAGACAAAAATAATTTTTCTTTCGATCCTCCCTTGGTGACTTGACTCAAGGGCCAAGTGATATGAGAGAATCCCAACATGAATCTGTGGTATAAATTAGCAAGGCCTAGAAAGTTGTGGAGATCTGTTAGAGTGTTTGGGGATTTCCAACCTCGAATGAGTTTGATATTGGCCAGATCAACATGAACCCCCCACTCAACAATAATGTATAGTAGATACTAAACCTGGGTCATGCCAAAAGTGAACTTCTCCAAATTGGCACACAACTTGTGTTATCATAGTGTTTGAACTTTGGAGGACCTATCGGATGTGGTGGAGGTGCTCTTCCCAAGTTTGGCTTAAGATCAAGATGTCATCCAAGTACACCACCTCAAATGAGTTGGTGAATTTCTGCAAGATATTGTCCACCAATTGCATGAATTTTGCACAAGCATTCTTCAAACTGAAAGGCATGACTAGCCATTCAAAGAGGCCCTCCTTGGATTTGAAGGAAATATTGTACACATCAGAGGGTTTGATTGGTACTTGGTGATACCCAGAATTCAAGTCGATCTTGCTAAAATATTTCCCCCCCTTGAGCTATACCAAGAGGTCATCGATCTGTAGGATTGGATACCTATTATGGACTGTGCTCTTGTTCAGCGCTCGATAGTCAATACATAGTCTCCAAGTGTCGTCCTTCTTCTGTCCCAACACTATCGAACTCCCACATGGTGAGGAGCTTGGCCTGATGTGCCCTTTCTGTGAAATCTCTTGGATGTGTTGATAGATCGGACCATTAGGCAGAGGCGTGCTTGGGGTCAAATCAATGGAGTGCTTGACCTGACAGTGTAGAGGAACTTTTATGGGTGAGGGGAAAATTTCCTTTTATTCCTCCATGACTTTTAACAATGTTACCGATGAAATAGGTAACCGCAATGTTACCTACTTTTTTTTGGTAGCATAAAAAGCACCCGATTTTGAAAAGTGGTGATGCAGAATCACCATTTTTTTTTTGGTGCACATGTTTGACACTCTAAAATTTTTATTTATGAAGTATGAATATTTGTTTTAAAATGTTAGTGATTTTCAAGCTAATTTTGAAATGTATTGATGCAGCATCAACTTTTTTTTTTTAGAGCAGTGATTTTCATGCTAATTTTGAAATGTATTGATGCTGCATCAACCCTTTTTTTTTAGAGCAGTGATTTTCATGCTAATTTTGAAACCTATTGATGCTGCATCAACCTTTTTTTTTAGAGCAGTGATTTTCATGCTAATTTTGAAACGTATTGATGCTACATCAACCTTTTTTTTTAGAGTGGTGATTTTCATGTTGGTAATAAAACACAAAACTTAGATAAAAAATATATATATAAAAACAATAAAAAAACCAATAAAATGTAAAAAAAAACAAAAATAGCTCATAAAAATAAAAAATTTAAACAAAAATAAATAAAAAAAACAAAAATATTTGAAAATTATATCAAAGGAAATGACAAAATTTGAAGAAAAAAAACAAAAATTGACCAAAAAATTAAAAAAAAAAAAAAATCAAAAACATTTTTTTCTAACTTATTAAAAAAACCAATATATTAAAAAATATATATATATATATATATATATTAAAAAAAAAAATTTAAATCATTAAAATTACAAAATTAAAATATAGAAAAAAAAAATTTAAAAATTTAAATTAAAAATAATAATAATAATAAGGAAAAAAATACAAATTTTAAAATTTATAAAAAAAAACAAATTAAAAAAAAAAACCTATCATTAAAAAACAAAAAAAATGAAAAAAACCACGTGTAAATAATTAAAAAACAAATATACATAAATTTAGTGTTTTTTTTTTTTTTTTAATGAAACCATTTATAGATTTTAAAAATGAAAAATTAAATAAACGAAAAAATTAAGAAAAACAATTAAATTAAATTAAAATTTTAAAATTTTAATAAATAAATTTTAAATTTTAAATTTAAAAAAATAATTATTCTATAATATTAAATATAAAAAAAATTAAACAAATTGAATTTAAAATAAAAAAATTGAATTAAAAAAATAATTTTAAATTTTTTGAAATTCAAAAAAAAAAAAAATCAAATTAAAATAAAAATATTAAAAATTAAAAAAAACATAAAAAAATAAAATAAAATCAAATAAAAAATAGATGTATATATATATTTAAAAAAAAAAAAAATTAATTTAAATAAAAATATTAAATTAAAAAAAAATAATTTTTTGAAAAAAAAAATTAATTTAAAAAAAAAAAAAAATTTGAAAAAAAAAAATCAATTAAAATAAATAAAAATAAAAATCAATTAAAAAAAAAAATAAAAACAAAATCAATTAAAAAAAAATATCGTGGTGGTCAGGGTGCGGCCTGCCCACTAGGTGGCCCAGCCGGCCTCCCGGCCCTCCGCCCGTCGGGGGCCGGGAGGTCGGCTGGGCCGCCCCCGTGGCGCCGCCCGGCCGGCCACCGCCGCCCAACGGGCGGGCCGCGCCCCGACCACCACGACATTTTTTTTTTTAATTGATTTTTTTTTAATTTTTTTATTTTTAATTGATTTAAAAAAAAAAAAAATTATTGATTTTTTTTTAATTTTTTTTTAAATTTCAAAATATTATTTTTTTTTTAATTATTTAAAATAAAATTCGTTTTGTTTTAATTTTATTATTTTTTTGTTTTAAATTTATTATTTTTTTTTTGTTAATAATTTTTATTAAATTTTGCCCATTTTTTTTATTTAATTGATTTTTTTTTTTTTTTAAATTTCATAATTTTTCTTTGTTATTAACTTAGTTTTTTAATATAATTTTATAAAATTCAATAAATTATATATATATTTTTTTAATTTATTTGGATTTAATATTTTTTTTAAATGTTTTACTTTTTTATTATTTTTTTTTGTTAATTACATAAAAATTTTATATTTTTATATTTCAATTAAAATTGTGTATTTAAAATTAGATTTTTTTTTTTAGTGAAACTTAATTTTTTAATTTTTTTTTTTTTAAATTATTTTTTTATTTAATATTTCTTTTTTTCTTTTTTTCAATTTTCCATTTTTAATTATTTTTAAAGTTTTTAAAGTTTTTCGTTTAACAATATTTTTTTTTTCTTTTATATTTAAAATTTATTTTTTCTTTCAAAATTTATTTGTTTATTCATTTATTTATTAAAATTTAATATTTTTGTTTTTAAATTTAATTTGTTATTTTAATATTAACCTCTTGTTTTTTTAATTTAATAAAATTTGATGTATATACCTATTTTAATTTAAGTTCATATATATAATTTATTTTTTATAATTTAAATTTAATTTATTTTTTATAGTTTATTTGTTTTTTTAATATATATTGTTTTAAATTTAATATTTTCATTGTATTTTATTTTTATTTTTTATTTTTAATTAATTTTTCCTTTTTTTTCCTTTTAATTTGAATAGTGTTTTTTTTTTTTTTTTTGAATTTTTAAATTTATTAAAATTTAATATATTTCCTTAAATTTAATTATTTGTTTAAATTTTTTTTTTCTTTTTTAAAATTTAATAAGCATTTTCTTTTTCTTTTTTAAATTTAATTTCTATATTTTATTTTTTATATTTTCCTTCTTTTTTTAACTTATATTTTTATTTTTTAATTTCTATATTTTTTAAAATTTTAATCTTAATTTTTTTTTGGTTTATTTTTTAAATTTTTTTTCCTTAAATTTTAGGTTTTTTTTAATGATTGAATTAAAATTTTTACTTTGTTTTTATTTTTATCTTTTGTATCTTCATATATTTTTAAATTTTAAGCTTTTAAATGTTTTTATTTTAAACATTTTTTTTTTTCTTAAATTTTAGGTTTTTTTTAATGTTTGAATTTTAAAAATTAAAAAATGTTACTTCTATTTTTAAAAATGCCAAAAGTATGACACAATTTTTTTTTTTTGTTATTCCAGCATTAACTGGTTTTGTTTTGAGGGTGTTTTTTCAATCCTTTTTTCAAGAAACAATTTTGTTTTTACCATAATTCTATAAAATGTTGAAATTTGACCTTCAAAAAAAATGAAGTGCGTTCTGGAAGACACACCTTTTTTTTTGGGGTGTTTTTTCAATCCTTTTTTCAACAAACAATTTTGTTTTTAGCATAATTTTAGAAAATGTTGAAATTTGACCTTCAAACAAAAAAACAAGTGCATTCTGGAAGACACACTTTTTTTTTGGGGGGTGTTTTTTCATGTTTTTTGAGAGTTTTTGGGCTAGAGTTCCCGTTTTGAGGTCAGGTTACCTATTTCATCGGTAACAGTGTTTTTTTCCATCCATTTTTGCCGCGTAGGGGAGCTTTGTTTGGAGGCTACAACCACAATATTCTTCTTGCCCTACTGGAAAATCTGAAATGAAAAAAAAAATCTTGTTTTTGGAAATCATCTTATGGCATTGCTTTGCAGTAATCAAACAGATCATGAAAGGCGATACTACCTCTGGTATCCAGTACAACTTATTTCCTAAAATAATAATAACAGAACGAGGCCTAGAATCATACATAGCATGTCTCTTCCACATGTATGGTTTGCCTAATAATACATCAGAAACTTCAATAGGAGAAATATCACACAGTACCTCATCCATGAAGGGCTTGAGATTGAAGTTAACTTGGGTACGGTACAAGTAACCGAGGTTAACTCATCCACGATAGAACCGGGGACCTTTTTAAATTTACTCATTCATACTGATCTACCCATTCCTGAAAATACTCCGACCGAGACTTCTCTCAATCCATTTCAACAATCAATGTTGGCATTAAAACCATTCCTACCCACTCACCTATTGTCCACTAGTTTTCATATTCCTGAACCTCAAACTGTCCCACTGAGTCAACCTAACTCTCCAAAAGGTTAATCTGAGCATTCCATTGCTAGTGGGAAACTACTCAGAGAGAGAAATCCAAGCCCTGAGATGATGAGTTGTGGAGATCTTCAAAGTTGGGGACCCAGCCAAATTTTTAGTTTCATACAGGCAGTAGCTCGACAAACATAGTCTTTTCTCAATTACCTCATCCTGGGGTAGGAGTAGCAGCATCAACAGATTACAACGCTCACTGATGAGCATAATCAATTACAAGAGGAAAGAGACAACCTTCAGTAGCAAATCGACCAAATCACTGAGAATTTCCAAGATTTGTGGCTAACCATTACCAGTGTAGTTGAAGCCGCACCCGCAGATATGTGGGCTTGCCTGGTAGTTGAACGCTCAATGCATATTAAGACAGCTTGCACAAATCTGGGCACCACAAACTAGGAGCTACGGTAGGCCCTGTCAACCAGACCAGCACTAGAAGATCCTTCTACGGTGTATGCAAAAAGGATAACCCAGAGACAAGAGCAGATCATCCAGCTCAAGGAGACTCTTGGGAGCACAGTTACAAAAGCTTACACTTTACTCGAGCAAATCCATGAATGCTCGAATTCATTAATGATGAAGGTGAAATCGATTTTAGAACAGTTGCAAAAACTCTTGATCGAAATTAAAGGAATGCCTAATCCAGCCAGCCGCATGCAACTATACGATCAGGCCGAGGCTCTCCAACTATAAATGAAATCAATTGAAGAGAACTCAGTAAAGACAAAACAACTCCTTCAGGATCTCATGTAGCCGGTTAAGTAAAAATCCAAAACAATACAACAGTTAGTTTCCGAAGTGGACCCCAAGTTCAGTGCAGTGCTGACTGACCTACCACAACCAATTGACACCATTCACACTGACAGAGTGATAAGAGAAACAAAACCATTGATGAAAACATGGCAAGAGGCGATCAATGACTTCATGGAGTTCAGAACAGAATCCATGCAAAAGGTTTCGGAGTTGGGGCCTTTGTTAGAAGATGGGGAACCAAAGAATATGGAGCAGGAAAAGGAGGCAACCGAACAATACTAGCCCAAGACAACAGTCGATGGTCAGTTAGGGACCGCAAAAACGGGAGAAAATTAACTCGGGACAAGTCAATAGCTTGTGGACGGGGCCTATTGGGGCCTTTGTTTTGGGTAAACCATTTTTGAATTGCAGACGGCTAGTTGTAGGAAGATTGAGTGGCGGAGAATCATTACAAAAGGAAGGGATTCCTTGCAGGTTGCGGAGAAGGAGAAAACATGTCGCGAAGTATAAACAAGGAGCAACACAGATGGAAATGACAGGTGACAATGAACAAGCAGAAAGAATCCTAGAGGTAGAGCCAACCGCAGAAGAGAATAGGGAACGCCGGAGCCAACAAAACAACTGAGCGAAGAAAGGGTGAAGACTGATAGTGCCAATCGGAGGAGATAAATAAGCAAGGAAAAGAGAGTTCACTCGGTGATTTTGTGAGAGAATAGGTTGGGTTTTGTATGATCATATGGAGCTTTGCAGAGCCAGGGATGTAATGTGTTGTTTATGCTGAACTCTACGGAGTTTGATATGCATTGTGTTTATCATACGATATAATAGATTGAAGTTGTTTTATGGACCCAAGGATGTGTATGTTGAATAGTTTTTATATGTGATGTATGAATAGTGATTTCAATTTTTTTTTATAGCTTTACTTAATGACTGTTAAATGGTAGTTTATTTCCTGAATAATATGCAATGAGTGTGTTCTGCTTAACTGCAATGTCTGGATAGTTGTTAGCAGTTTCTCTTCGGTAATATGGTTCTAGCTCTTTTATCATAGTAAGGTCACAACACGCCTTGGTTGAGACTCCTTGCTCTCCTTTAGCAGGGTGAAAATGACAGCGTTGTCCTAGACTACATCAGAATCTTGTTGGCCCTGAGCCTGAACCTGGGTCTTGCCCAGAAGTCACCCTTTTTCGCCAACAACTTCAACTTGTAAGATTTCCCAACGATGTCATATCATTGCTCGCAAATTTGTATATATTTTCTCCAAAATCTATTTAGAGATTGAGATCTGAAATGGTTTCATTCTCCTTCTTGGACCTATGCAACTTCCCATACTTAGGATCCCTTCCATAAAAACAGGGAAAATTTTGGGGGCTAATATTCGCAGGTGGGCTATTTTTTCATGTTTTTTTCAAAAGAAAAGATTCGTCAATTTCCTTTTTTTCTAGAAATGATTCACTCATATTTTATAATATAAAATTATTTTACCCTAAAATTCGCCAAAAAATTATATAGACTAATATAAAATCATTATAAATCTAAATATTTTTACAAAAATATTTCCAAATATTTTACAATTTGCATATTAGGAACTAGTAAGATTTACCAAAGTTTCTACACTTTAAGATAAACAGCCATCATTAAAATTTTCCTTGCCCCTTAACTTCTATTATGATCTCATTGTTCTACTTATTCTCTATCTCTTTATTTAACTTAATTCTCTTGTTCCTAATCTCATCTTTATCTTAAATTTTATGTTATATTTTTCATTAACCACTTTTACTCTCATTAACAATTTGTTATATTTTTCATTAACCACTTTTACCCTCATTAACATTTTGTTATTTCTTTAAAGTAACAATTTATCCAAAATGTAATGCATATATATATAGAAAACAAGTACTATAATATAACTTTAAAAACCTAAAATTATATAAAATAAATAAATAAACTTATACCCACTTTGATCATTCTCCCTTGATATTTTTAACAAATTCTATTATTATCATTTTATTTTATATCATTACATCTTATTGATTAATTAATTAAAATAAAATAAAAAATTATATACATATGAATACAACTACTTACCTAATATAAATTCAAATTGACTCACTAAAATACAAATTTAATGCCACGTTAAAAATAAGTTTTGTTAAGATTTTCTTAACACACAAGCATGAATCTTATAATTTTTCTTTTTAATACGCTGAATCAGTATGTCGTTGGAGTTGGGCGTCTTTGTAACAACATAGCGTCCCTGGACCTTTACGGAACCTTAAATGCAATATATACAACATGGTTTTTGAAATTGGAGTTGTTTTTAATGTGATTTTTTTGGAGTTTTAAGTGTTGGAATCCGGTGAAAAAATTGAGATAAAATTTTGATCTGTTATTTAAACTAGTTTTTTTTACTATAAATATAGATTTGGCATTTTAAAATTTTTTAAAACACTTTAATTATGCAAAATTACCCATCAAATTTTTGTTCTCAATAAATTTATATCATATTTTAAAGAAATTAAACCGTAAAAAAACCACCATAAAAATCTCAAAAAAAATCGCACTAAACACAACTCCCTTGAAATTGTGTAAGATCACTTTCGTGATGTTATCATACAAAGAGAAATTATCGAGTGTATGTTTGTCACTTTCAATGCAACATAATAAAGGTCATATTTTATATTGAGGACAAGTAAAGAAGGAAGCTGGTGGCAATCTAAAAGGAGGTCCCATTATGAGATGGACATTTTCATATATCAGCCTCCTATAAATTGTTCCACGTTATTTGTTGCATGGAGTACCAAGTCAACCCGCTCTTAAATGGTTTTTTAATAAAAACCTAGGAGGAGCCACGATGAGCAAATTACTTCCGTGCATCGTCATTGATTACGAATAGGCGCAGTCTGGTCCTTTTCGCCGAGAAACGGTTCACGCTATCCAGCTAAGCAACTTCGTTAAACGTACAAGTTGTCTTGTCTTCACGTTTAAGCCAACCGGGATAAGGGGTCAAAATTGAACACGTTCTAAAAGTGTAAAGCGAAAATTAAGCGAAAAAAAATGTTTATTTTTATTTTTACTTGTTTAAAAAAAAAATTAAATAATGGGATAAAAGGGTTGCCAGATAAATGGTTGGATATCTTCTCATTGTCTTGTTCTCGTTTCTAAAACCATTTTAGTGACTTACAGACTTTAGAGTACTCATTTACGTAGTTTTTTCACATTTTTTTATGCGATGTGTTACATAATGTTATGGTGATTGGCAAAGGGATTTAATTGAATAAACTAGTGGCACTACCACATGCTTTGGTATAGAGGTGAGGGATAAAAGATGGTTCATACAATGGTTGTGTGATAATTGATATTTAATGGAAGGAGGAGCGAGGACGACAATATATTAATGTGCAAGGTGATGAGGTGATGGCTTGATGGGCACAATTTACCTGCAATTTGAGTTTGCATTTACATTTGGTGGTTTTGGAATACAAAGTTACTTTTAGGATGGTCCTTTTCCTCCATCCTGTGTGACAACCAAATCTCTGATCACTTAGATAGGTTGCCCTGGAAACTATTATGGCATGTATATATGTGGGGAAAAATAATTATAGATCTCTAAAAGAGTTGATTCCACGAAGTCTCGAGACCATGTGTGATCAACAAGATTTAATCTGATGATTTTGTGAGATTATTATTTTTTGATACAAATGGATTCATTCTCGTTTGTGAAGGTTTTGACGAGAGGTTTAGTGTTGAAAATCCCTATGGCCTCCAAACCCACTAGAGTAGGCATTCATTCTTCAATATTTCCTTCTTTTTGCGAAATCAAATTCGATAATTTCCTGGTCCAAATAGCAGTGATTCCTCTTATTTATTGTGATTAAAATATTTCGGTGAAAATCACATCAAAATAGATTTGGTCGACGCGTTTCGAATCAGCGAGTGTGGTTCATATCGACACTCCTGCCCTTGATGTCCAAAACTTTGTGGTGAGCTTTCATTTGAAGCATCCCGAGTTGTTGAAGCTTTCCAAGAATTCCTGCCTCAGGGTTTTGAATCCGTAGCTGGAGATTATGGTTTACACAGTCCACTAGGGTTCGAACTATGGTTTGAAATTGGGATAGGCAATGGGTAAATTACTAGTTCCTTCGGACCTGGAAGGAGCCCACGAGATTTTTTTCATGTTCCATAGTAAGTAGGTGTTTATTTGGAAAAACTCGGTCGAAGATTCAAAAGTGGGTCATCAACTTATTTTGAACGTCTGGGCAGGGTCCAACCCAAGGTTCTTTTTCCAGTTTGATGACGAGCATGAGTACAATCCACAGGTCCTGCATATTCAGGGAAATATCTGTAAACCAAATTTCAACTACAAGTTTAGTTGCAACACGAATTCCAAACCATTGTTTGTTCTTTGACTCTGAGATCTCACCTCATTTATTCATTCATATATATTTCATTCGTTTTGGTTAAAAATAAAACCTAAGAAACTACATTTTGGGACTAACACTCGATCTCATCTCTTCAAAACTATATCATCATAGTAGGATAGACAATGATGCTAATGAAACCCTAGTCGATGTTTCACTCTGATTTCACTCCATCAACTTCACCAGTGAAATCAGAATCAATGAATGAATTGAACCAACTATCTTCCTATTAAAACATATCCCATACGTTGTGGTAGACCACAACTAGAATGGAACCATTGTGAATGGCTTAACATAGTAGTCATTAACCTCAGCAGTGGATCATTGTCCACCTCAAAAGAAAATCAAAATTGGCATGTTGTGATTTCCCTTTAAAATTCACAACTTCCAGGTGGGGCCTATGACATACAGATTGAAGCCTTGGTGGACGACCTACCACTCCATAAACATAATGATGAACAAATACTCTATTGGCAATGGTCTATATTTCACTTTCTATTTTCCAAGAAAATATTGGTTCAATTCAATTCACATTTTGACTAAGTTCTCTTTATTCCTACGGTTTTTGTAGATCTTTTCCAATTGCTCTAAATTATAGATTCACATGGATGCTGCAAATTGGCATTCCATTAATTAGAGAAATGCAGGATTCTAATAAATCAAAGCGTTCTATTTCCATTGGTTAGATATAAAATATTAAGGAGAAAATTAAAAAAATAGCAAAATGCAGAAGTTGGATGATGGGGGTCTTTTATTTCTGCAATTTGGATATTAAAATTAAATAGAGTTTTGTATAATTCAAGTTGTTATACTTGTATAATTTGAGTTATTAAATTTGTATAATTTGAGATACATGGAACATCATAAGAAAAAAATACAATTTTGTTTTCAAGACAAAAAGTATTATTTCGTTTTGAAAATAATTAATGCAATTTATAAAGTTTGTTATTATGTAAATGTGCATTTTTAGACTTGATTATATTATCTATTTGATGTTGTCATAATGTGATATATTCTACCAGCGATCTAATTTTAAGGATTTAATTTATTTAATAAAAATAAATGTGATTGAAAATAAAATGTAGAGATAATATATTGTTTTCAATTGAAATGTATTCTTTTAAGCTTTTTGTTGTGGAAGGGCAACATGAATATATGTCCTTGTATATGAAATTTTTACCAACCCTTCAAATTTGATCAGTGACCGTGATCCCCTAATCCTTTGAATCAAAAGCACAACGCATCACAACAAACACAACATTATAGAAATCACAACTCGATTTTTTCTCACAAGATTTAGATTTGCTTTCTCTGCAAGCATTTTTTGTGATTAAAAACATTTTAATTATAGTCCAGTATTTGAGTTTGCAAAAGATTTCCCTTAGGATTTTATGAAAGAAAGTAAGGGTTTGATTTTAATATTGTATTTTACAGCCATTTTTTGACTTCACTAATGGTAATTCCAAGGATCGTAACAATTAACATAAAGTGGATATAAATCGCATCTTTGCAGAGGGTATGTCTGCGAAGGCGGCGACTATTTTTTTTTCCCTCACAACACCCTTAGGTAGTGGCTTTGTGCAAAAAAACTGCTTCCAATAGCAAAAGAGTGGAGTTTCAACAACAACTAACTCATGAATGGCCTTAGTTCTACTTTTCGTGTGATTTGTGAATTAAAAGAGGGAAATAATAGAATAATTGAGTCAGAAGACTCTTGAAGCTTTTCTCTCCTACCGTCATCGATATCTTCTTCCAATTTTTTTAGTTTTACAGATTACAAGGTTGTTTATGGGAATCAAAATTTCAGTTCTTGCTTGAAATGTTTATAGAAAGGTAGATATAACAAGGAAACATAGTTGGGGTTGTAATAATCTTTCTCACCATTTTGTTTTATGTTTGGCTATGCGATGAGTTACTTATGATTTAACTCAATCTTCAATGTCCCTCTTGAAGATGGGGTTACAAAAATCATTCATTTTCAAAGGTTGTGGAATTAAAATCTGATATCATCATCACACTCAACTTGTTGAGAGCTTTCTGGTGATATAATTTTCATCTCAATCCCATTCCTCGATTGAGAGGTATATCCAACATAAGTTAGACCTATTTCCACGTGGCATCTAGGTAATCCCATGTGGCTCTTCCATGTCCTTGCAAGGAATTCCAAATCAACCCATGTTTCCTTGTGCGGGGCCCATGTGTGAGGTATTTCCTCGGTGTAAGATTCCATAATGTTTCCACCAACCAAGAAAACCAGGTGGTTTATTAGCTGAGAAATATCTGATTTTGGACCCCCCCCCTCCCATTAAATCCCGGTAGACAAGCTGGAGCCCTAGGATAATCAGGGACCATTGATCCATCCCACACCCTGGTCATAGTACTTGAAAATAATGCACCATATAACAAGGAACCCATGGTGGGAAACCCCATGTTGGAACCACTCCCCACCCCATCGTCGTTAACTCTTGGCATAATGAGTGGTTTAGGATCAATGTAAACCATTGATCTAAGCACCTTGTGATTGCACCATCTAGATACTCGCATCAATTAATAAAGGTCACCCCAACATGGGGTCGGGAATATTTGACAAATATCCTCTCCATTGGTGACAATGGGCAGGAATATGTCCATCTGTTGGGTTCATCTAGAGACGTAACTTCCCGCCACCGTCGCCACCATCGAAATGTTATGTTTCACAATTGGGTGGTGGAAACAAAGTGATGACTTCTTCTTGACCTATGTGGCATTGCCACATTGGAATAACATGGGGTCCACATCCTCATTTATTTTATACATGGCCCCCACATGGTATTTACCAGGACCATGTGGTCTTGTCACGTCAATGTAAGGCACAAGTTCCACCATGGCCTCCTCCACTGGATTTTTATCGGATTTATGTTATATCCATCTCTAGATCAATTCAAGTGTTCACATCATTGTCTACCATTGAAATTCTCTGAAACTCTAGACCCCTAAATTTTACTTAGTTGCGAAAGGAAAGTTTGTCTTAATGGATATTTCGGGCACCATAAAGGTGTGCATTTCTTTCCAACCCTAGATCTTGGATTCCTCATATGCTATGCACAAATCACAAAATCCAATATTAACCCTATATGGGACCTCTATAATATGGAAATACCCTAATCCACATTCAGATCCCCTGGAACTTGGATGCAATCTTGAATTCACGAGAAAATATGGTCCTCACATAAATAAGCCGCTAATGTTGGGTTCCACCCCCGATGTCCAGTTATAAATTGTGCTTACCACTAAATCTTGTCCAAACTAAATCCAGACTATTTCCAATGAGTTCATGCCTTGTTTATGTGAATTCCAAGATGACCAGATGCATCCAAGACTGATATGGGAAATCCACCCCCTTGAGTATCCAGATACAAATAATACTTGGGGAAATAAGAATTATCCAACCCAGATACAAAATTCACTAAAGGGGTCGATCGATCCCTAATGAGTTTAGGATTATAGATAAGGCTTGTAGACTGGGATTCCCAAAGGACCAGTGCTTCTTCTGAAACACAAATTTTTATGAGATAATATCCAGGTCCTGAGAATAGGTCATCAAATATGTTGCATTGTGTCTAAAAAAGAGTTAAAAGGGTTCCAATGGAACCTATTTTACCATATATCATGAGCACAGGAAAGGACTAGATCCAAAGGACAACTACACCAGTTTAGGCATTCCACCATGATTGTTTATGTATATTAGACAATTCTTCTAATGAGATACAACTTCTCAACTTTTCGTTAAGGTGACATGCAATTTACACGCTTGCAAAAGTATCCTACATGCTTGAATTTGAACAGTGAATCTTAGAACATTAAAACAGTGCATACAAGTGTGCATACACTTTCAATATCATCTCACCATTTATAAACTAAAAATTCTCAGCATTAACTAGACATTTATGTAACACTTTACATATGACACAGCCTATAATTTTTTAGCTCTACAATAGAGTTAAAAATACTAGATCATTAGAGATATTTTGAGGTCTAACATGGGCTTATTAAGGAATATTATAAAACAATAGTGGAAATAATAAAATAAGATTGGATTACATCATAAAATTTTAGAGGGACAAAAGAAAAAACTACTTTTTCAACTCATATTTTAACTTGTCTCCTTACGATTTTACTCAAATTTCGAGTGGGGGTACTCGTTTGGTGCATAATTTAATTCCTCATCCAAGGAGTGCCCATGTTACATGCTTTTGATGAACCCTACTACATGAAAAATGAGAAATACATGAAAAAAATGATTGCAATCACGTTTTTCATGTATTTCTCATTTTTTGTGTAGTAGGTTCCATCAAAAGTATGAAACATGGGTACACCTTGGATGGTGAATTAAATTTTGCATCCAATGAGGGATCTTGTTCAAAATTTGAGTAAAACCGTTGAGAGACAAGTTGAAAATAAAAGTTTAAAAAATACTTTTATTTTATTTTATTTTATTTTTGTTTTTTAATATTTTTACTTTTTTACTCCAAAAATGGTGAATCATCCCCCATGGTTGAGATCATCATATTGAATCCTATTGGTTCATATAAAGTTGATAGAGTTGATATTCCCATTAATCTCAAGTATTGCATTCAACACTAACAATGCCTAAGTGTTCTCTCTGAAACTCAAAAACAAATTTTTCCAATTGTTTGGTGAAGATATCTAATAGTTGATCTCTAGATCCACAAAAGTGAAGCAATATGTCACTATTATTGATAAGATTTTGAGTCAAGTGATAGTGAGTGTTAATGTGCTTTCTTTTCTTGTAAAACACGTGGTTCTTTGACAAAGCAATTGATGAACTATTGTCAGAAATGGTAGTATTTGGCTCCTTCTCAACATGTGCAAGATCTATCAAAAGTATTCTTAGACATATTGTATGGAATCTTGTTGTAGTAGATACTACATATTCTACTTTTGGGGAAGATATTGAGACAATTAGTTGTTTCTTAGAGGCCTATGAGATTAAACTTGTGAAAAAATGAAAATCATATCCTAAATTATTATCAACACTAGTAACAAAATCACTATTTATGAACCTTGTAAGCATGTTGTCTTTAGAACTTGTGTACCACAATCCATAATTAGTTTTACCTACAATATACCTCAAAATCCTTTTTCTAACTTTCCAGTGATATTCCTTGGGAGACTACATAAATCTACAAAAGCAACTAATTGCATATATAACATTAAGTATAGTTTCAATAAGGTACATGAGACTTCCCACAAGCCTCTTATACAATATTGAATCCACTACTAGTCCATCATCCTACTTACTTAATTTTGTCCCTGTTGCAATAAGTTTCTTTGTTGGTTTGCATTTTTCCATTCTAAACCTCTAAAATATTTGTAGCATACATTCTCGACATATAAAAATCCCTTGAGTAGATTTATTAACTTCAATTCCCAAAAAGTAATTCATAATACCAAGGTCTATTATCTCAAATGATGCTTGGCGCAACCCAAATTGGTCCAACTTTGGTTAAACACTTCGCATTTCGAGGAGCAGAGTGTGTGGTACCGCGAATTCATATCTACAGCGTGGAGTTCTAGGGGCTTTAGGGAGGGTCAAAGCCCGTCATTTTGTAACAGGTATTGGGGTTTTAGTTGATTGTTTTATCAAGCCCATGATATGTGGACCATGGTTTTGTGATGTAATGTTATATAAGGAGATGTAATGCTTTGTAGAGATAAGTAGATCATATCATCATACATATTGAGCGCAAGTGTTGTATCTTTTCTGTGTTTTGGGTCTTAAGGAAAGACTCTGCAACTGAGTGTGAAAAGTCTTTGGAAGAGTCTACAGCTTAATGCACAAACCACCTGCACCTATGTCTATGGGTCGAGAAGTTGAATGTACTGAAGGGACTCATATTAATAAAGAATAAGAGAAGTTTTGGGAAATATTTTGTGTTTATGTTTATAATTATGTTTTGTTTCTATTTGTGATGTGAAGTACTGATCATATTATGATAGCGCAGTTATATTTCTCTGTAATATGCATATGTTAAACTAAATATGTCAAAGTAAGTAGTTGAGTTAGACCGCGTATTAATGATATGTATGCTAAAATAATAAGTAAAATACATAAAAGCGAAGTAGAAGCCACCTCGTGTAGCCCATCAAGGCTGCAAAAACCTGGTTGGGCAACCACCCATAGCCACCTCGGGTGAGACTGCGATCTACTTGCAGGTCATTGCCGAAAGGGTTGGTGTCTATGGGTTTTGTTTGTGCGAAGTAAAAGCCAAACCTGGTTCAAGCCAAATGAAGCCAAAAAATGGCTATGTTGTTGATACCGGGATATGTTTGAGGGACCTGTGGATTTGGAATTCATCAAGGAAGGAAATACAAGATTGGGTGGATAAGAAATAACGAGAGTTCGCAGATCAAGAAAACAGAAATCTGCGGTTGACGACTGAAGCCTAGTTGCAAAGGTATCTTTTCACAGAAAAAAAATGAGATTTTCTTCGCGTCGATTGCTAATAAACTATATGAGTGGGTTTCAAGGTTGGTTGAGAACAATATTTTTTTTTCAAACAACGAGCCTACTACGTGGAGCCTTGAATTGATACAATGACTCAAGGATACGAACAATAACAACTCAAGAGTTTTCAATTTTTGGATTGATATTATTCTGGTAGGATTTATCACTGAGTTTTCAATAAACACAATTGTATCTTACATCGAAGATTATTTAAGGGAATACGAGGTAAGTATCTAAATTCTTTGAAGTTGTGGATGAAAAATATTTTATGTGAAAAGGGTGTGTTACGGATGCAGTCAGATTAATGTTTAGACGAAAAGGGAATAAGTATGAACTAAGAACTTGCTCTATGTGAAGTGGAAAGCGATACAAAGTAGATCGCGAACCAAAGAAATTTATTGAGACTAGTTATAGTCCCTTATTAGGTGAATATGAGAGTGAAGCAGAAAGAAGTAACCCCGCAACCTTGCGATATTCCCAACCCCAACTTGAAGTTGCATCGAAGTTAGAAGCTGAGAATAATTAGATTATATTTGGGATTCCCCATCCCTCTACTCCCCTTACCCCCCATCCCCCTCCCCCTAATTCCCCTACACCCCATCCCCATCCCCCTAATTCCCATATCCCTCCCCCTAATACCCTGCGAGGAAACATGGTCGATGACATTAAATTATTTGTTTTTAGAGGACTCAGATCAGAGGATCCCGAGAAGTTTTGGTTTGTAGATGATGCAGTATGGAAATCAAGATAGGTTACTAACGAAGATGTAAATAAGGCACAGCTCCTCATGACGCTGCGAGAAAGAGCATTGAAATGGTACAATAAGTGTTCTTCGATTAATCAAGTTGCTTTATTGGATGATATTAAGAAAGCGCCAGTATCAGAATTCAAGAAGCCAAAGTATGAGTCTCAGTGCATTACTGAGATGAAGGAAATAAAACATATGAATAATGAATCCATTTGGGAGTTGGATCAAAGATTCAAGTTGTTAATGGGACAAGTGAGCTTTAACATACCCCCAGAGTAGCATAAAGAATTGTTTATAGTTGCACTAATGCCAGATATCAAGTTACACTTAACACAACATAAAATAGAAACTCAAGTCGAAGCTCTGGAAATTGAAATGAAGTTGGAAGCTTTTCCGGTAGGAGATAATTATGCAGGAGTATAACACATTCAGAGTTAATTAGAAAACTTGACCTTGGAACTACAAGATCTCAAGAAGGAAAAAGAAGTTAGATAAGAAGTTTGGTGTATAAAGTGAAAAGCAGAGGGCCATTCTAAGGAACAATTCCTTGTCTTCAGATATTACTTGGCTATTGGATCGCCTAATCCATTAGATCTAGGATCAATCCTATGGTGTGATATATGCAGAACTGCAGAACAAAACCGTCCAAAATAGTTTTATTTATTATAGAAGTGTGTGCAGACCCCAAGGAATCTGTTTTGCAACTTTTGTAAATCAGTAGGACATAATAAGAAATTTTTTTGAAGTTATGACTTGATGATGGAACACATTGTTGATGCTTATAGAATGCAAGCTAAAGGATATGCACATGAGGATCAAGGAAAACATGTTGTATGAGGAGGTTTCCAAGGACGCAGACGAGGAGGAGGAGGAGGATCTAGTCAAGGATGTGACCATACCATCTATTACAACTGCAGACAGATAGGACACTACGCTAGAGTTTGTTATAATCCTACTATAACCTATAAGTACTAAAAACATTTTGATCATGTGATAGAAAAATTTCTAGTCCTTTTGGCAATGATGCAGGAGAAGAGGAACCAATAGGCCACACAAAATCTGTAAATGATAATCGTTGAACCAAGGGAAGATGAACCACACATCAACATCGTAACGAGGAGTGGAGTTGTGACAATAGATGATAAAGGTAAAGGTAAGAAGAAAATGGAGGATACATGGATAAGAAAGACTACAGAAAAATCCCCTGGGTTCAACATTCAGACAGAAAAAGAAACGTTCATGGCAGCAAAGAGACGATTCATGGATCTTGGAGCTTCAAGTTCCAAGGAAAATTTTAGGGGCTAATATTCGCAAGTGGGCTGATTTTATAAAATTTTCCCAAAAAATATATTCGCCAATTTCCATTTTTTATAAAAGTAATTCGCTTAAGTTTTATAGTATAAATTATTTTACATTAAAATTTCCAAGATATTATATAGAATAATATAATATAATTAGACATTTATATATTTTTACAAAAATATCATCAAACATTTCACAATTTTTCTATTATAGATTACAAAGATTCGCCAAGGTTTATAAAATTTCAAATAAATACCCATCCTTAAAAATTTCCTTGGCTTCAAAATCTAAAGTGAAACTGATGCTAAAGTTAATACAAAAGAAGGACAATTCTAAAGTAATTAATCATATGAAAGAACTATATCCAAGTATTTTAAGATCGTTCTTACAAACTTGCGTGAAATTTTTGAGGAATCAGAGCACTCTGGAAGGACTCTAGGAATTGTTAGACTCTTGCGTTGATACATAAGTGCCATGAAGGGATCAGTGCATAGTAAAAAAATTGCATCGGCATAAGAAGAGAACGAGGAAGGAAAAGAGACTAACTGTGCAGATAAGAGAATATGATATGGATCATGTAATCCTAGATTTAGGTTCCGATGCCAACGTGTTTCCTAAGAAAAATTAGGAGTTAATGGGAAGACCAAAGTTGCAATGGTTGCCGATCCAGTTGAGGATGGTCAACCAATAGAAGATCCTCCCTATGGGAAGGTTACCTGGTGTTGTAGTAGATATTGAAGGAGTGTGTGTTGCTGTAGACTTCGAGGTTATTGAAATTGTAGATGATAGCAATCCCTATTCGACACTGTTTGGATTGTATTGGGATTTCAATACTGCGGTGGTAATCAATTTTAAGAAGATACGAATTGTGTTCAAAAAAGACAATATGAGGCTCATTGTTTTTTTAAACCCATCATAAGGAGTGCACTATACATAGCTTGTTCGGGATGAATACTGCGACTCATATGTCAACAACATCTATCAAATTATAGCTAATGAGGAAGATCAGATTAATCCCCCTACATAAGGTAAAATAAACTTGGAACATGACAGTTCATGTACTTCAAATTCCAGTGAAGAACTAGAAAATTGGTAGAACAAATTACATGAAGTATATCTGTTAGAATCAAAAGATCACTTCGTTGCATAACTTCAGAGGTATGTAATGTTGGGTCTCCAAAATGTCTTTAAAATGACATATATTTTCACTTCATTCAAACCTAATTTCACCTTTATCACCTTCATTCCATCACTTTGTCACTATATAACCTACATCTCTATCATCATATGGGTTCATAATTGTATTTTCCTAAAGTTATATTTTTCAAGTGTTTATAGTGAATTAATGATTAAAAATTAGAAAAATGACATATACTTGCTAAAATCTAAAAGTGGCTTGAGTTTCATGAAAACTGTAGGTCATTTGGAAGATTCCAAGACACTCTTATGTGGCCTCCAAGGATCAATTTCGAATTCTCTTCAAGTTTGGAAGAAGATTTGGGATAGGAATTGACCATATCTCAGGGAGAAAAATCACAGATAAAGGGATATGTTGTGATTTTTAGGGATCTAGGGAGAGAATAGTGGATCCTCATTAATGAGGTAGCTTCTTATGTTTTTGTATAAATAGGAGATCCTTCTCCTCTCAAAGGCATGTATAAAGTTTGGAGTTATGCTCATGTTTTGAATAAAGAATTAGATTTGGCACCATACTCAAGAGTGTTCTTTCACTTTGAATTAGTTTTGCTTGCATATGGAGCTTCTTCACTTTCCATCCTCGTGCATCATTGGATTGGCCACCTAAATGAGTGTGAGATTGTATCATAATTTCATTCATTTCTTTATGTTTAATTTATATTTCAATTCATTCTTTTCAATTCTTGCAAGGAGTTTAGATTTTGAATTCATGAAGTGTCCCTAGGTTAGATTTCAAATTCTATGCAAGTGTGTTGTAGTTTATATTTCTATTCATGCAAGTTTGTGTGGTAGATTAAGATTTCAATTCTAGTAAGTGTGTTTTGAATGCTTTCCTAGATTAGATTTCTTATTTTTCGTAGATTAAATATTTCTTTCTTTCCTAGACTAGATTTTCTTTCATGAGCATAAATTTAGTTTCTTGTCATTAGATTAAGTCTAATTTCAATCATGCAAGTATATGTATAGATCAACATTTAATTTCATGCAAGAATATTATATTTAATTTCATTCCTAGATTAAAAGATTCATTTTCAAGAGATTGTGTGCACATTCATATTAGACAACTTCCGTGAATAGGATTTGAATTGCCTTTCATAGATTAAGTTTTTCCTTTACGTAGATTTATTTAAGTTTCATTATGTTTTTATTTTGTCATCATTTGATTTCGTAGTTAGATTAATCTAAATTGGAGGATAATTTTTAGCATATATAGTTCACGAACGCTTCACAAGTTTTACGAAACCCCTAGGTTGACAATTAAATGATATGTAATTAAATTGCCTCAACATGTAGTCTTCCTTATTATGATGGGATAGGAGATGTAAGCCATTTTCTTGGTGAATATGAGAGGAAATTACTAGAAGAATAGAGGTTGCAAGCTTTGGATGTAGCCCTAAAATCTACACCTGCTAGATGGTTTGGTACTCATAAAAGGAATATGGGAAGTTGGGAAGAGTATCAAATATTGATGTGGGTTAGATTTGGACCAATAGATAAAAAATTCGAAGTAAATTATGATGGTAAGGTTTACCCTCGGGTGCATATTCATTGCTTTACTTCAGCTTGGAATGAAGTTCCAAAACGGGAGTGGGTACATGGGTTTATCCACACACTAGAAACGATTCCTATGAATTGGTATCTGGAGATAGAACTGTGAACTGGAAAAATTTGGTTGAAGGATTCATACTAAAATTATTGATCTCCCTACAATCCAGACACATGTGCCATGATCCATCCTTCTTGGGCACCAATACTATTGGAGCAGAGAAATAACTTTGAATAGGTTGAATTATACTAGCCTCTAACATTTCTGCAATCATACATTCAATTTCGCTCTTTTGGAAATAAGGATATCTGTAAGGCCTGATGTTTGGAGGAACACTTCCTAGAATCAAATGAATAGGATGATCATGATCACGAATAGGTGGGAGTCCTTTGGGAGTTTCAAACACCTTGGAATGATTTTCCAAGACTTTTTCGAGATCTGGATAAATAGATGATTTTGATGTTGGAACTTCTAGGGAGCATAATTTTGCAATTACGCCTTGTTGTTCTTTCTTAAGAAGATTTTTCATGACATTAGTGCTTATTATCTTTCCCAGCTTCCCTGCGATACCTCGTAATTTGACTTCCTTTCCTTCTAAACAAAATTTCAAGAAAATTTCTTGAAAATGAAAAGCTATCTTCCCCAAATATTGTTGTACTCCTAGTACAACATCAACACCTCCCATTGGAATGGAAAGAATTGGACTATTTAATACAAATTCCCCCATGGTTAGTTTGATATTATGGCATTTTCCAGATCAATTTATAGTTCCTCCATTTGCAACCATCACTTGACATTCTAGTGCTGGGTATATGAAGAAATTCAATTCCTTGGCTACCTTACAATGAATAAAATTATGGGTATTACCCGAATCAATCAACACCATTACCTTTTTCTTCTTGATATGTCCTTATATGAGAGTTTGAGGAGTGTTAATTCCTGCCAATGCATTACATGATATGGTCGGACTCATTTCTTCTTTCTCTAGGGTTGGTTCCTGGTGTATATCCTCTTCTTTTGAAGTTTCTTGTTCATTTTATTCCTCCTCTTCAGAATCTATGTAAAATAATTTCTCTCAGCATACTTATGACCTTTAGTGTATTTTCTATCGCAACTGTAGAAAATATATTTTTCTCTTTTTTCTTCCAATTGTTGTGGTGTAAAACTTGTAAGTTGTGGAATTCTACGAGTAGCAACACTTCCATATTTATAGATGTGAGTGGTAGGATTCCTCGTCGCCATAATTTTACATTCAGTTTTTCTTGCCAAACTAAATTCATTCTCCAATGAATCAGGTTCCCAAAGGCGAACCTCATATTGGATGTTATCCTTTAAATTCCCTATGAAGACATCAATCCTGTGTTCCTCTGGAATATCAGTTACCCTTATATTCAATTCTTGGAAGTCCTCAATGTGCTCCACCAATGAACCCTTTTGTTTGAGATTTATCAATTAGTTAAAGAAGGTGCTTCTCTTTGTATCCTCATAATGGGCTATCATTTCCTCTGTAAAAATTGACCAAGTGGATTTTTTTTACGGGAGAAAAGGCATTGATACCATTCAAATGTATTTTGTTCTAAATATAAAGTTGAAATGCGTACCTTTTGTGTGTTTTTCACATTATTGAGATCAAAATATTGCTCCATCTGTAGTATCCATGTTACGAGATCCTTGCGATCAAACTTCCTTATATCGATCTTTGGAATATGATGGGTCTTACATCCAACATTCGAGTTTATGAAATCAATATTAACATTTATTTTTTTCTCATCATGAGTTTCCTCTACTATATTTTCACCATTAGGAATCATTTCTTGTATCAACTTTGACAAATCTTCCTTCAAACCTTCCATTTTTTATTCCATGTATTCCATGCCATTCTTCAAACCATCCATCTTAGCTTCCACACCTTTCTTCAAACCATCCATATTAGCTTGAAAACCTTTCTTCAAACCATCCATCTTCGCTTCCACGCCTTTCTTCAAAACTTCCATTTCATTTTTTGTTGCTCTTTGCGAGAGCAAAATTTGGTGCACTTTGTCTTGTAATTTTGATATATCATGTTGCACTTCTTCATCTTCATGAGTCATAGTAGAGTATTCTGAGAGCTTAATGAGTGTTGAATTCTTTTTAGGGGGCATTTTAGAACCCAATACTAATATCTATGCTTCAATATGACCTTGAATCACTTCAAACTAATTTTTCAAACAAGACTTATGCAATTTGAAAAAAAATAACACACATTTTTCTTGCTTTTTAGGAGCTCGATATTGAAACTAAATTATATCTGTGATTTTAGATCTTCAATATCTAAAATTCAGTCTTGTAGTAGCCCTCTGAAACTTCTTTCGAATGCCACAGGTCTGACCATATTTGGATGCTTCAAGGCAAATTTATGCCTAATCTCTCACAATGACCTAATTATGGACTAGTTTAGTAGAGCAAAATTTTATGGCGTGCCACGTGTCACTGTTTCCTCCTTCATCTCTGAAATTGATAAACAGGAAACTACAGTCCGTGTAATTTTGGCCACTTTTTATTGAATTCAAATCTTATGCTCAAAGAGAGATTTATGGAAATTTTCCCAAGGTCACCTCTTTTAGATGAAATTCGGGAGCCTGCAACAACCCTAACTTCCACAAATCATATCTCCGAAAATATTGTGAACCAAAATCTAATTTTTTTACACGATGTTCTTTAGGATTTTGTCTTCACGTGATATGAATTTCAGCATAGGAACCTTCGTATAAACAAATTTATAGAAAAAATTCCACAATGACCTGTTTGGAGCAACGAAACCCTAGAATCCAAAGTTCTGATACCAAATGTTATGAAACCAACTCCAAAAATATAAGAAAAGAGAGATCAATGCCTTATAAATAAGCCACTTCGAGGGGGAAACCTCCTTTACATTACATAAATGAACAATTCTTGGATGATACAAATGACAAAACCTCCTTCTATATATAGGAGTCTGTGGGGTCACAATATAATCCTAGCCGACCTAACAATAATAATATAAGGGCACAATAATAGCAATATGGCAGTTACAGGGGTACAACAATAACAATAAGGGGGTTATAATAACAACAATAAGGGACTACACTAGTCACTAATAATATTATCAGTTTATGATTAGATATGCATTCATGACCTATAGCTTATATGTATACCATATGTTTGACGAAATTTATATCATGGATTAGGCATGTCTAGGTAAATTTATTTTTTTAGTTTTGATTGATTAGCAGTGTCATTACCTTTGATTTTAGCCTAGAAATTAACAGGTAGTTATGGGCTATGGTCTGGAAGCTAACCTGAAAAAATGGCCCATATATCAGAACCACTAGCACTAAACTCAATAATTTTCGTCATAACCGCATGGAGGCTAGTCTATGCGTGTGGTTGGTACCTCATAACCACACCGATGATGTGTTGTGTGTGTGGCTAGGGATTTTCCCTAGGGAAACAAAGTTATAGCTTAGGTATTGAACACCTTGGGTGGTTTTCAGCCTCCTAAGTGGTTTATGGTCTTCGAGGGATGTCAATTTATCATCGGTTTATCAACCCCACTTCCATAACTAGAACTTGGAGGTCGAGTCATATCATATTGAAACTAATCTCATGTTTACTCGGGTGAGCTTGTAAGAGTGGGAAGATGTGCTATGACATGGTTACACACACTCTGATTCACTGACCCTTCAAAGCATCTGCCATACCATGTTGTTTTTCCATGACATTGGAGAATCTAGGTTAGGGTCTTAGATTCACTTGGAAATACTGACTGAAATTCCACAACAAACTACTTTTCACAACAAAATATAAACAATAGTAAATCAGCTATTGCACAAAATAAAATAAAAAATTACAATTTTGAACAGGCCAACTATGTTATAATAACAAATTGTAATACAACTATCTAGGGCTCTCGTACCAGGGATAATGGCCCTCATCCATCCATTGATACAAGAATACAAAGTAGGGCTTGTTGTCAACAACTATGACAATCAAACTGCCTTGAAAAATATACACTGACTGACTAGTTGATGTAGTCGACAATCACAACTGCCTTGATCATACCCTGAACATACCTGCTGGTCCTTCTACTCCCAATCTACAACTCTACCTCTATAATTTTTCTTTCTCCTTTAGGTCACTGAACATAGCTCACCAATATGCCTTATATTTGATCATTCATCCATCAATGAATCAACACATAGGGACTCATGTTGAGTTGTTCACAACTCCATTTGTGAATAACTCTAGACTTCCCATTGTTTCTCCTCAACTCCTTTGAGAATTATTCCCACTATTGTCTTCATAAAATTCTCCAATGAAGACAAACTTGTGGAAGGAGGGCTTCCCACTATCACTATCAAACGTCCTTCTCCAACAATGAACTTAGATATGGTCAAATTGCTCCATTTGACTTCCTTCTTTTTTCCTTCAAATATCAATCTTGAGCATCAATGTTTTTCCTCTTCTAACACCTCTCTTTGTCCTTCGAGAAGACTATACTTAGGGCCTCATTTGGCACCTACTTTCTACCCTCCAACAACCTTAATATGCTCAATAAAAACTATCCTATACTAGGAAAACCATCCTCTAGCAACAAATCAACTTAAATACATCAAATACATACCTTATACTCAAATATAGGTTGGTGTATACTATTTTAGATGTTTCTTCTTGGTTAGAGCTTTTGAAAATCCCTGTTATCCCTCTCCTTATGCTCCCAAAAAAAATTCTACTGTTGCAACCTTCCCTCCTCTTTGGTTATGTACTCTCTGCCATCCAAAATAGGGGTCTCAACCCTCTCGAGGTTGCTCCAATAAAGCTCAGCCTCCCTGCAATTCAAAATAATTTCCGTGGACCCCAAATCAAAGAGATGTATGCCACAAAACCTCACAAAAAACCATCCATATATGCTCTTCTAGCCTCAACCTACAATATTGATCTACTTGGCCCTTAATAAAGTCACAAGAAGCACCAAACTCATCCTCCTCACCTTCGTTTGAGCTACTCATGTTCTGTGACCTATTTAAAATATATTTATCATGAATCATTGCACTTGTATGGATCCTTTTAAGGCCTAAAATATCCTCTATTTATATGCCTCTTATGTTGTGACTCTTTAGCCCTTAAGGGCACCCCTTACACTAGGTTGACTTGTCAATTTTAAAAACATAACCACACTTTTACATATAAAAATTTATTTTGTTACTTTGTACACCTCCTCTCTTGGTGCTTGAAGTTTCCCCTTTCTCCTCTAAGCATGATTTTTCATATCCAAGGGTTAAATTAACAAAATTAATATTGGTTTTGTCCCAAATCCTTTAGGTGCAAAACCTCTAACCTTCGGTTCTTAGCCCACAAGAGACTTTATGGTGCCAATTCCTCAAAAATCCTGAACCCTAGGGTTTCGAGTACCTCCAAAGCTACTAATATCAACATGGACCTTAGGTTTTCCACTTAGCCATAAACCATGCTAATCCAAATCTCTCAAAAATGGATCACCCTCGAGCTAGGGCCATGGATCCACCATGATAATGGATTACCCAAAGCCAAATACATAATAAATACCAAACATGAGTAGTGCTAAGGTACCAAACCCCAATAGCCTCTAACATATACTCTCATATCCCCCATCAGCCAATACAACCCAAGGCAGTGCACCCCTTTCTTAACACCTGGGTTCCATAGGGAAATGACGCTACCCTTTCAATGTCTCCAAATTTGGTTGAAAAAGGATTTCCTAGAGCGATATGGCTTCAAATAATTCCACCTACCCTTATAAGTCTCCAAGTATCCTTCAAATCCATATATGGACACCTTTCCCTACACCTCTCCCTCGCGGATTTCAGCCTTTCCCAAGGAAACCTAAGGAGAAGTGCACTTGTACTCAGGCACACCTAGAATCCTTGGGATACAATATCTAGATACCCTTTGGATCTTCTTAGAGAATACACAACAAGTCTATTGATAACATTCCCCACTAAATTTTGGAATCCTCCCTTTACAAACATACTCTCCTTTTACTTTATAATTTAACAGGATATTATAATATTATAATATATTTTGATATCAAACCATTTTTACCTTTATAACATTAGCTAGGAACATAATGATGTTTTTCCTAGATTATCCCACTTGTTAAGCTCCCTAGCCACTAATACTATTTTTCTTCCTTGATCTATAACTATGGTGTTATTTTATTAATACATATGTTCTTACATGTTATATCTACTAGGATCATTGGCCTTTTAAGGAACATGCTCTTTGAAATACCCACACAGGAAATATGGTTGTGAAACACATCTGTACACTAGCCCACCGACCTAACAAGTTGATATACATAGGCACACAAGACTTAATATAACCTAGATCACCAACATAATTACCATGTATTGACTCACAAAATTAAGTGTCACATGTACATATATATCAAAATCTAGGTAGTAAGATAGTTTAATTACATTGGTTGTGATAATCAATGCAATATTCCTCGAAAATAACCTAAATTACCATTTAAGGAAAAAAAACATATTTATTTTTAGTAGCATTTCATTAGATACAAAGTGGAAATAAAGAAGGCGCTGATGGTAAAAATTAAACATGATGAAGAATGTTGTATAAATTTTAACAAAGCCAATGAGCATTGGTGAAGTCTCTTCGTGCAAAGAGGAGTTGGGCCTAGGATCCCTAGTTCAATAAAAGCGCATTATTAAAAGTTCATGCAAATAAGACAACAAGTGAGAGAATGATGAGATGTTGTACACTTTGCAGGTAATTATCCAATTGGAGTTCAACCAGTTAAATGGTTAGGTTTGGAAACAAAACAAGGTATAAACCTAAAAAATTATCATCTGGAATGAATGACTAGGAAGACAAGTCAACAATCGAGTTTATAGATCAACAATCAAGTCAAAAAAGTAGTTACCTCAGTTGATGTTTGTTGAAGTTGAGAAACTGATAGATGTTGATAATTTACTAGAGTAGTATAAGGAATCACAGTTGGACACAAGTGCACAGTGGAATTATATTGGTGGTCAAAAGAGAGTTGACTATTGTGAAATGGTTATGAATCCTAGTATTCTTGAGATTTTAGACAATGACTTCAATCACATGCACTAATTTGAGATGCTTCAAATTAGTTTTTTCTTGTCTATAAAAAGAGCATGATGTAAGGCTAGAGAGATATGATTAAATACGAGACGATGTAAAATGAATGCATTGGTATTAGGTGTGGACAAAGGTTGACATTCATTGTAGACTAATTGTAATATTTGGTTAAAAATATAAGAGTGGTGGAGCTCAAAGGTTAGCTAGTTTTCCTAATTAAGGGTTTCCAAGGTAAAAAATATGTGTGTTGTGTAATTATTTATTGTATGCCATTGTCTATTTTTTTATATTTAAATTCTCTCATGATCTTTACAGGTTTATGTTAATTGAGCTTCTAGTTTGGTCGATATATTTGGTCAAATCTATATTTTGGCATTTTGTATCTAAAGTGTAAATCAATTTCTTTAAACTTGACATTTTTGAAGTAAATTTTTTATCCTGTAAGCTATGAAAAGGAGCAGCTCATGAAGTGATAGTATCTTAAAAAATAATAGGGACATGGAATGCAAGAATACACTTCTATTTTAGGATTTATGACATCATGTTTGGCATCTCTCTAGAAGAGTCAGGAGTGGTGGTAAAGCATCATAGAGGAGTTCATGACCATATCCAAAGACAATTTTAGTTTTTTTGTGTGAAAAGCATATATAAGGTGAGAAAGCATCCTCTCTACGTTTACTTGTATTTCAATAAATGATGGTAGCATATACTCCAAGAAGAAACCAATAAGATAAGATATACGAGGATGGTAATCACTAACAAAAAAATAAGGATCCTAATAGGCATTACAAACATATGATGTTGATGGGAACATAAAAGAGAAGTGCTAGAAAATTCCTCTAAAATTGCATCCAAAGTGAATAAAGTCCAAAGGGAAAGTAAAGGTATCTACTTATATGAAAGAACAAGTGGTGGAAAGCACCTCTAATTTGAACAAATCCATTGTTACATTGCGGCAACTAAAGGAGAGTGGAGATAAATTTGCATTATGCCAAATCACAGTTCAATGAAAAAAATTGAATACAAATGCTTGTTTAATAGTGGTTCCCAATGTAATCTATCTTTTGAAACATTAGCTGATTAGTTTGGTGTAGAAACCTATGACCTAGTGTATTCAAGTTCATTAATATCATTACAGGAGAAAATTGTTATGAGAAGCACTTGAAGATGTAAAATAAATTTTTTTATTAGCAATAACGATGTTGATGAAGTATATTGTGAAGTTACATCATTAGATTCCCATGGAGTGATGATTGATAACACATAATTGTAGGATATGGATTCTTATTGAGAGAGAAAGAGAGAGAAATCAATTTTTGTATTAGCGATAGTGATGTCAATGAAGTAGATTGTGAAGTTGCATCATTAGATTCGCATGGTGTGATGATTGATAGCACATAATTGTGGGATATGGATTCTTCTTGAGAGAGAGAGAGAGAGAGAGAGAGAGAGATAATAACTCCTATAAAAGAAAGAAAGAATAAACCTTTGTCAACAATGGAATGATGGATATAGAGAGGAGCATATCGTCAGTTTATAATAAGCATGTAATTGTGGAATGGTGGATATAGAGAGGATCTTATTTTAAATTTATAATAAGCATGTAATTTTTGAATTGCATTTCATTGTTCTTTTTGGAAAAATGGAAGGTGAAATGAACCATTGTGATGGTTCTCCTTTGAACAATAGTCGAATAAAAGAAATGATGGTTGTAGTGAAGAAATTAATGGGAAAGATGCAAAGGAATTGGGAGGATAATAGAATAAATGAGAGCTCGAAGAGGGAAACTTACTTGAATATTGATGAATGGAATCAAGGAGCTTTTCCACAATGACTGAAGGGGAATTTTATTCATGTCCATTTGCAATATTTTTTCTCATCTATTTGTAACAACATTTTTATTTGTATAACTCATTACTTTGTATTTATATCCTAAGATCAATAAAAAATCCTCATGTAATGCTTGTTTTCCATTGTAAAATCTACATGTCAATGGTGGGTTTTATTGTTGTGTTAATAGTTATATGATTGTATTGATGGATAACGCTTGAATCTAGATGTCAATGGAGGTATTTATTGTTGTGTTAATAACTATATGATTGTATTAATGGATAATGCTTGAATTTTTGCTTTATTTGTTGGAAGTAAACACCAACACATAGCTTATCTTGAGTTACTACAACATTGATTTTGTTTTGATGTAATTCACTGGACTTGTGAAAAATACAATATTCATTTTCCTATGTGGGGTATTGCATACAACCCATCCACACCCAATGAAAATGGTTGATTAATTAGAACATCAAGTGTATTTTACAACCAACATTAATTTCTACCTAAATGCATCACCCATCGAATTATTTGACAGTTGATTCAGTTTCCTTCTATATTCTATCTCCTTGGTGCGAGACATTAGTAAAGGGCCCTTTGTTCGGTTGGTTACAACACTATCAAAATCTATTTAAAGTGTAAAATGTGTGTGAATATCAACTTCATGCACTAAATTAGAGGGTTGAGAGAGTTTGAAATATTTAGCTTGTGAGAAATACAAATCATTTACACATAATTAGCAACAAATTAACTTTTTGTTGATTACATAAATAATGGAAAATGGTGGTTCTCATTATTTTGTTAAGATCACATCAATCTGGGTAAAATAATTTTTGATTACTTCACGTTATTTTCAACGAAAAGATTCATTGCCTTTGTTTTGTTTCATATAAGTTAACCCATGGTGTAACTAGACTTCCATTATCTAGTATGGGAAAGATTTATCACTTATACAAGTAAGAGCATTTGTCTATGTGAATGTGACCTACCTTCGTGGAAATAAGTGTCAATATAATTTTAGTAGTGGTGTAAATTCCTTCAAAATTGAGACTATAATCTACCCTTCAACAAAAATATATTGACAAATAAGAGTTATAGAAGGTAGTTTGAACTCAACACTTTCAGAGCAAGTAAATAGAAGCCTTAAAGCCAAATATAAATAGGGGAATAATACCCATTCAAGTACAAGTTTAAATCAAAGTTGGATGCATTTTTTATGTACAACATAGAAGAAAATCATAACGAACTCCTTCTCTATGCAACTTCAGAAGATATTAGATGGTGAAATTGGGTTTTCAAGCTATCTCAAGACATTCATGATGGTAAGGAAGATTTTTTCTTGGTTAAGTTTCCTATATAAGCATTTTCCTTGGAAATATACTCATGAATCTCACTATCTATGCATTTTTATAAGTTTTTTTATTAGTTATCACATTGTTCCCACTGATACCATCATTTTTTTGGGGCAATTTTACCATCTTCCACTATAAGGAACAATTTTTAACCATGATATAATAGGTGGATTTCTCTAGGGCTTGTTTCCTTTGACTTGGGAGTAACGTGTCCCCTAGCCATGAGAGCCGAATAATCCCTAAAATATGATATGGATGTATCAAATTATCAGGAAATTTGGCCACAACCGCCTCTGCTAAGTCACACGAATCTTGATGTTTTTACTCACAACGCTGTGGGGGTTTCCATATCTACTCTGTATTTCTCCTCAGAACCTCAATCTTTAGGGTTCCTTTCTTCTAGTGGAGAGGAATTAGACCCGAAGGTTGTTCTCTTTTCACATGTGATTTCGAGTACAGAGGATATTTTTGGTGGAATTAGGAATATACAGGGTCTCCTATCGTCCCTTTGGTGCTTGAGCCTATCTAATCATGATATGCCTCACTAGTAGCCACCCAGACACCTAGAGTTAGGGTTTGGATCTATTTTTTCATCGAATTCTATTGATGTTCCACATTTTTTTCCTCGAAGAGTAGTTTATTGATGGAGCTAGTGTATTTATTAAAGGATGGGAGGCCTATAAAAAATGGCTTGTTAGAGTTGTCGACTAGTAGAGAGGCACAACTGAGCAAGGTGTTTATAAAAATAGTAAAGGAAAGGGTTTTATTCAAGGTAAGATAAATAAATAAAATTTCACAAAGTTGTCTGAGGAAGTGACTACGTCTTTAGCCCTCAACTCTAATATGGCTATTTATCAAGCGTAGGCTTTATCCAAAAATTTGCTGGTTGGAAGGGTTCATGGGTGAAAATTTGGTATGGATCTACTCTCTGAATGGGTTGAGACCAAGGTTCATCCATTGATTATAAAACCCATGTCAATTTTGGTTCTTTTCAAGGGTTGGATTCACTTATTTTTTCAAGATGTCGAGGAATCAAAGTTGATCATTGGTTGGGTTTTGAAATTTTATTATATGTTAGTTTTCTTCAAACCCAAGTCTCCACAATGTGATGCTAGATGTGAATGAACTAGCATTGTCCCTCTTTGGGTAAGGATATTGGGACTTTGTGCTCACCTTTGGCACAAGTTAATTTTTCAAGATATTGGTAATCTCTTGGGGGTTTACTCAGAGCATGACTCCTCCTACCTCACTATGGGATACATGTCCATGGTTAGGATCCTCATAAGTGTGGATCTAAGAAGCGAGATTCATATTTCAATAAACATGGGTACTGAGATGGATCCTCTGGATTTGGACTATGAAGGGTACCAACACCGATGTAGGAGGTTCCAAAAACATGGGACAATCGCTAAAGAATGTGTGCTTCCTTTGCACAAAAAGGCACATAGAGATAAAGCCTCAACATCAGTTGGAGTTGTTGATTTAGGGGTTCATTCTCAGGGCTTCATGGAAAGTGATCATAAGACACATTGGATAAAAGAGGGTTTTGAGTTAGCGGTTTAGACTTCAGAGTAGTCGACTCCAGTTCGTGTAGGTTCCATGTTATCCACTCCTTCCCACATCTACCTCCATGACTATTTTAAATGATGCTATATTTTCTTGTGCTTGGTCTATTTCTCCTTTGTCATCTAAGGACCCATGTTCTGTTTTCTCATGAAATCCTTCTCATTCATCCTCTTCTTTTCCCGTTCCAGCTTTATGCCATTTCCCAGAAAATTCAAGTGACATGTCCTCCCCTTCTTCCTCCTTGATTTTATATGATTTCGAGCACCATGTATCAGACATTTTTCTATACAATATTCATTCTCGTATGGTTGTTCCCATGAAGTGGGGTATCGTTTGGGGCCAGGGTCAACTTTCCCTATCCCCTGCGGAAGGTTGATTTCAAGTTAGGAAAACCTTCCTATCCAAATCTAAGGAAAAATATAGTGCAAATATTTTTTCCAGTAACCAACTATCTATCAAAGGGGTCCTTAGAGCCAACCCAACCCCTATAATGCCCCCTTAATGAAATTAATGTCGTTAAACTATATGGTATTTCTTGCCCCTCTAAAAAATAAGCCTTGAAGAGACTAGTCAAATTCAATGACCCTAATATGATTTTCGTTTAGGAAACCCTAGTAATCGTTTAGTCAAATTTATCATTGCCCAGAATCCTTCCTGAAGGGGTGGGCCTTTATGGTAGTGGATTCTTCTGGACAATCGAGGGGTCTTGCAGTGGGATGTAAACCTATTCAAACTATGGTATTAAATATATGGAGGGTGGAATCCATAATTGGTATGGAGGCTTATGCCCTGGTAATGGGTCAAACCCTTTTGCTGATAAATTTTTATGGTCAATCTCAAAAATCACACTAATTTCTGGGAGATAGTTCCCAATAGACCTCTCATTCGATCAAATAATATTATCATTGGAGATGATATGAAATTCTCCTTGGGACCTAATGAATCTTAGGTTCCTGGCTAGACTGTATCCTTTAATAGATTTCTATAGAAGCAGGCTCACCCGCAACAAGCTGGTGGATCTGGTTCTTTTCAAAATTCCCCTTACTTATCAGAATCTTCGTTCTGGTGAGGATTTGGTGGCTATGTGTATTGATATGTTTATCATAGTTGAAGGTCTCCTAGATTCTCTTTCCATGATCAAACTATGGACGGGTGAGGGAGGAAACTCATATCACTCCCCCATTTTCCTAGAAATAAGGGGAATCCAAAAGAAACCTTCCAGTTCCTTCAAGATTAATTCAACATGGCTAAAGGATGAAGAGTTACTTTCCCTATTTAAGTATAATTAGACTCTATTCTCCTCTCACTTGGAGATTTCAACAACAACCCAATTTGCAACAAACTTAAAAGAAATAAAATAAAATAATAAGAACTGGGAAAAAAGGAAGAAAAAGATGGAACCAAATCAACTGGAGGAGATTGAAAGTAAACTCACAATTATCTCATCTATAGTGGGGGAAGGATTTTCATCCTAGGAATCTAGTATTATTTGTAGGAACCTTGAAAAAATAAATATTTACCTTCTTGTTACAAGAGAGGAGGAATATCGACTAAAAAGTAAATCCATTTGGTTAAAGAGCAGTGATGAAAACATGAATTTTTTTAGGCCTTTGCTAAATACCGGAAAATGATGAACAATGGGAAAATGACACTTTGAAGACCTTTTTAGAGCCCTTGGGAATCATTAATTGCAAAAATCATACAAATTTCTCCAGTCTTTCCAAGAATAGTGGATGAAGAGGAGAGCATGGATTTAATGAAGGAGGTTTCTATGGAGGAACTCCATGATGTGCTCCATATTCTCCAAAGATGCAAAATCCCTGAGCCGGATGGGTGGGATGTTGAATTCTTCCTGGAGCTCTTTAAATACTTTGGATCTGATATATTAGAGGTTATTGAAGAATCTAGGAAGGATGGGCGAATCTATTTGGTCTTCAAATCAACTTTCATTGCCCTTATTCCTAAATCTTGTTATCCCCTCTCCTTCTTAGAATTTAGAACTATATCTATCTATAATGTAATATATCAATTATATCCAAGGTCATTACTTCCTGGCTTAAACTGATTCTCTCTCTATACATCTCTCTCGAGCAGTTTTCTTTTTGGAAGGGAGACAAATTCACGAAGCTATTGTTGTTTCTCTGGAAGGTATTCACAAAATTAAAGTGAAAAACCTGAAATGGAATGCTATAAAAATTTATTTATCCAAGGCATATGACAAAGTAAAATGGATTTTCATTAGAATCCTTCTCTCATTTGGGCTTTATTTGGAGTTCATTAACTGGATCATGATTTGTAACTAATTTATTTAATTTGTGGTACACATAAATGGATCCTCTTCCCCTTTTTTCCACATGCAAAGGGGATTGCCTCAGGGATGCCCTCTTTCTCCTCTTATTTTTCTTCTCATAGCAAAGGGCTTGAGTTGTCTTATATTTGATGCTAAGAGTAGTGGGGTTTTCCATGGTTCTCTTTTTGCTAGGAATATGGCAATATCCCACCTTCTTTTTGTTGATGATATTCCTATTTTTTTCAATTGTGATATTAGAAATATTACGGCGCTAGTGGGGATCCTATATATTTTTGGACACGCCACTAGTATGTCGATAAATTCGCAGCAATATTCCATATCTCATCATAATATTTTTGAAGTCGTGCTCCTTCAAATATCTCAACTTCTTTCATATGACTCAAATCTATTGGAGCTAGGATTGAAAAACTTGTGTTTTTAGTTGAAAACCAAACTGTCATAACAAAACAATCTAGGCATGACTCATTGTTAAGGTGGAAAATCATCTGAATTTTTGGTACCATAAATGGTTGTCTAGACTTGGTCGCCTGGTCTTCATAAAACCAGTATTAGAAGCTATTCTAGTATAGTGGGCGTCATTAGCCTAGATCCCTAAGTGTGTCTTGGAGAAAATTTGTGGACCATTGTTTCAAAGTTAAAATGGGTTTGGGTCCAAGGATCAATAATCAAGCAAAACTTATTTCTTGCAAAAATGTGCTTCATTTTTCCAAAGAGAAGGGTTGCACTCACCTTCACATATTTGGGGACTTTTTTCTATCCATAAACTAGGTCAACAACATGATTGCATGAAGTAACATTTTTTATTGCCTATTGTTAAGGAGATAAAACACATTATTGATTCTTTCACTATGTTTGCATGCTCACACATTTTCATGGAAAGGAACCAAGCTACTGAAAACTTTTCAAAGGATGGTCTCATTTTGGAAAAGAATATTTCGTCAATAACTGAGCAAGTTAATGAGAAAAGTCTCGAGTACCTCCATCATCCTTTCATTCGTACTATGTAGACAAATGTTTATGGCTAAGACAATTTGCATCGAGATCCACAATATTTCTATAGATGTCTTGTTATTTTTGTTGAAAAGTCAACAAGAAATGTGTGTCTAATTTTTTTTACCTTAATTTAATTGGACAGTAAAATGTAATATTATCTCATAATCACTTATAATAGTTATCTGAGTGTGATAAACTCAGTTAGCTCATGAATTTTGAGTTGAGGGTGGTTGGTGAGGCATGCAGAGTGATTCTATTAGTTATGGAGTTCGAGTTGCATTTAGTCCATTAGTTTAATGCATGAGAAATAAGTTAACTCGATTTATTGAGTTAAAGTCAGTTGAACTAGTTGTAACTGTTTGTTGCACTAGTGAGAGCTCAAGTGAATTAAATCAGATTTAATTCACATCTAGTGATATTTCATGCAACTGATGATTTACTATTAATAGTTGCATGCATGTCAGTTCCAGTGGAGACCTAATTGAGACAAAGGTTAAAGGGATGTTAACTAATAGTTGTATTATTAGTAGGCTTCCCGCATGCAGTAAGACAACCATAGGAATTCCAATGAGCATTTCACAGTTTTGGAAGGCTGAAATTCCTAAAGAATAGGGATTGCATTCCACATGAATTATGCAAGGCAGGCAGGCTGAGCAGAGGCAGGAAATTGGCTAAGTGTTGGTCGATTTTGTCCGAATCAGTGTGAGACAATTGTGAGAGTGCAGGAGACTCTTGTGAGAAGAGTGCATTGTAATTGTTTCATGATTCCTTGGTGAATATACAATAGAAGATAGAGGGGTTTTGAGAAACAAGCTTTCCCCAGGAAAATATATGTGTTGTGGGTTGATTTGCTTCTTTCTTTACTTGTTTTTATTGGCGATCATGTTTATTTTCCGCAATTGATTTGTAGAAGGAATCTGTATCTTGCTTTAGTAGATAACATGATCGGATTGAATCCATTGATATACATATTGTTTGTATAATTTATACACGGTATCATAGCGCTAGAAATCACTATAGTGGAGAAGAAATTGAGTTTGTGTTGAATAGTATTCAAACTTGCAGATAATTTTGTTGGTGCGATAAGCGGATCAAGATGCCTTTCAATGGCTTAAGATTGGAAGCGCTCGAGGGCAGTTCTAATTATATTGCATGGAAAGACAGAATGGAGGCATTGTTGGAGGACAATGGGTTGAAAGAATTCATTGATAATGATATTCCCAAGCCTGCAGTAGCAGATGCCACTCTTCTTGATGCTTGTAAAAAGAAGGTAGCAAGGGCAAGGAGGATCTTTTAGAGGGAGTTCGAGATCACATTGTCTCGAGTATCCATGGAAAGGCGACTCCATAGGCAATATGGAAGGCCTTGACAGATCTGTTTCAGAACAACAGTGACCAAAGGAAGTTGGTGTTGAAGGATAAGCTCAGGAAAATAAAAAAGGATAAAGCCGTGTGATTGTCCCTTGAGAGGGAGCTTGATTTTCATGTAGAGGAGGAACTCTTGGTTCCAAAGAATGAACCTCAAGATGTGAAGCAACCACATGCGTAGGATCACAGAGTGGCAAAAAACACTCATGCAGAGCCATCCACTAGAAATGGTAGAAGTTGCACCACAGAAGCTTATAGATTGAGACTTGATGCGACAAAACATGTAGGAGAACCTACTTCACTTCGCAGACAGAGATAGTCTCTAGACAGGTTTACTGGATACATGACTCTTATGAGAAAGTGTATTGTGACAGAACCATCCTCCTTTGAGGAAGCAGTGCAGCAACCAATTTGGGTTGATGCCATGGTTGACGAGTATGATTCCATCGTCAAGAACAGTGCATGGGAATTTGTCCCAAGATCGTTTGGAAAATCAATGGTTGGATCTAGATGGATCTATAAGGTGAAGTAAACAACGAATGAGAGTGTGGAGAAGTACAAGGCTAGATTTATAGCCCGGGGATTCTCACAAGTTGAGGGGATTGACTATGAGGAGAATTTTGCACCGGTTGCGAGGTACTCATCGATAAGATCTGTCCTTGCACTCTCAGTGCATATGGGGTGGAAGATACATTAGATGGATGTGAAAAATACGTTTCTCAATGGAGTTATTGAGGAAGAAGTGTACATAGAGTGGCCAGAAGGTTTTGAGATCTTTGACAGTGATTCGCACATGTTTCGACTCAAGAAAGAATTGTATGGGCTAAATCAAGCACCTCGTGCTTAGCACACTAGGATTGACAACTATTTCACCGAGTTGGGATTCACCAAAACTGAAGCAGATGCGAACCTATACTAGATTGTGGTTGATGGTAAGCTCTTGATTATCGTACTTTATGTTGATGATCTAATTTTTACAGGTGATGAACGGCTGATAACTTCTTGCAAAGAGGATCTTGCAAAAGAGTTTTAAACGAAGGTCATGGGACTCCTTCATTATTTCCTTGGTTTGGAAATATGGCAGTGGGATGGTGAGCTATTTTTTTCTCAAGGCAAGTATGCCAACGATATTCTGAGTAAGTCTCACATGGAGAGATATAAACCCACAGAGACTCTTCTTCCAGGAAACTGGAGGAAGGAGGATGCTACTTCAGGTGAGGTAGTGGACGCTTCTGTTTATAGGAAGCTAGTGGGTTCACTGATTTACTTGGTGAACACCAGACTAGACATTTTCTACGCAGTTAACTAGCTGAGTCAAGCTATGGTTAAGCCGACCAGGCTCTTTTGGAAGGTGGGGAAGCATGGCTTGAGATATCTATGGGGCACTACAGAGTATGGATTATGGTACAGACAGACAGAGGGAGTGAAGCTTCAAGGCTTCACCGATGCAGATTGGGTAGGTAGTCCATCAAACAGAAAGAGCACATCAAGAGGGATCTTTAGCATAGGATCGACAACAATTTCTTGGTACAGCAGGAAGCAGAGATTTGTGGCACTCAGTTCAGCCAAGTCAGAGTACATGGTAGTAAGTCACGTTGCATGTGAGGCCATCTGGATGAGGAATATTATGGTTGGTTTTTTTGGTTCTCAGATGAATCGGACGGTGATACATTGTGATAGCCAGAGTTGCATTAAACTCTCAGTTAATCTGTCGGTATTTCATGATAGGTCCAAGCATATAGACATACAGTACTGCCATCTCAAAGATTGTGTTCAGAGGCACATTATGTTACTTTAGTACATTCCCACAGAAGATCGGGATGCAGATATTCTGATGAAGGAGCTCGCTAGGAGAAAATTCGAATACCATAGAGGCAGGATCAGGGTGGCAGATAATCCCTTTCTTATTGAGAGGGAGTGTTGAAATGTCAACAAGAAATGTGTGTCTAATTTAATTTTCCCTTAATTAAATTGGACAATAAAATGTAATCTTATCTCATAATCACTAGTAATAGTTAACTGAGTGTGATAAACTCAGTTATCTCATGAATTTCGAGTTGAGGGTAATTGGTGAGGCATTCTGAGTGATTCTATTAGTTATTGGGTTCAAGTTGCAGTTAGTGCATTAGTTTAATGCATGAGAAATTATTTAACTCAATTTATTGAGTTAAAGCTAGCTGAACTAGTTGTAATTGTTTGTTGCACTAGTGAGAGGTCAAGTGAATTAAATCAGATTTAATTCACATCAAGTGATCTTTCATGCAACTGATGATTTACTATTAATATCTGCATGCATGTCAGTTCCAGTGGAGACCCAGTTGAGACAAAGGTTAAAGGGATGTTAACTATCAGTTTTATTATTAGTAGGTTCCTTGCATGTAGTAAGACAACCATAGGATTGACCATGAACATTGCGCAGTTTTGGAAGGCTGAAATTCCTAAAGAATAGGGATTGCATTCCACATGAATTGCGCAAGGCATGCAAGCTGAGGAAAGGCATGAAATTGGCTAAGTGTTTGTCGATTTTGTCTAGATCAGTGTGAGACAGTTGTGAGAGTGCAGGAGACTCTCGTGAGAAGAGTGCATTGTAATTTTTTCATGATTCCTTGGTGAATATACAATAGAAGATAGAGGGGTTTTGAGCAGCAAGCTTTCCCCCGGAAAATATCTGTGTTCTAGTTTGATTTGCTTCTTTATTTACTTGTTGTGATTGGTGATCATGTTTATTTTCTGCAATTTATTTGTAGAAGGATTTAATATCTTGATTTAGTAGATCGCATGATTGGATTGAATCCATTGATATGCATATTTTTTGTATAATTTCACAATTTTTGGTCATATTTTATTTCTCTTGTACATAGTTAGTATATTTTGGAGAAGACACACCAAAAGGTCATGGTAAATTTTACTAGGCTAATTTACAGTTTTGATGTATATACTTCACCTTTTTTATGCTCTCGATGATAGAAAACACATGAAATTTTGGGGGGGTTATTTATGAAAATAATTATATGTGTATTTTAATCTAGATCTCTCTCACCATGTGCGGAATTTTTTTCCAAATTCTTCATGTTTATGCCAATAGCCAACGAATTGGAAATACAAACCTGTATAATATTTTGTTTTCTTTTTGTGTTACTTACATTATAGATTTTTTTTATTGACCATAATTTCTCCTCTAGCATGTTCCTAAATGGCTACCCCACATGATTAGTAAATACTTGAATACAATACTACAATGTATATGCATAATGTAATTGCTTTCATTTTATTATGAATGGAATTACGGGTCTTTTTCTACCAAAAAAAAAGAAATAAAAAGAAAGAAAAAAGATTAAATTTAATTCCATAGAGGATCCATGTTAACAAAAATGGATAGACCATAGGCCCACTATTTATGAATCATTTCTCCACACTTGTACTTTGCTTCTCCTTTTATACTTTTCTTCCTTTTACAAATTCCATTTAGGGTTTCCACCTTTGAAACAATTGATTGGGACCCACCATCATTCACTTCTTATTATTCATGTTGTATTACATTTAGGATGTCAATTTTCATTATCTAAAGATTCTTTTTATTTAACATTATCTTCTTTAATGGAGTCTCGAGATCCGATATCTCATTGACTTCAATTCTTATTAAGTTCTTGTTGTGACCCTTTGACAATTTTTATTATAGAACACATCCCCACTTGGGGATTTAAACTCCCATATGTTCACATCTATCTCCTCTTGTAACTTCCCTTCCTTTGGGTCTTCAATGCCTTTTCCATCAATAATCTCGATCTCAATCTTATGATGACCTACATTACCTCAACCTATGAGATTCCCTAGTGATATCATATCATTGCTCACAAAATATATCTATTTTCTCTAAAATCTCTTTAAAGCTTGAGATCCGAAATGGTTTCACTCTTCTTCTTGGACCCCTACAAATTCCTATCCTTAAGATCCCTTCCATGAAAACCTTTCCAACATTTCCATCCCCTTCAATTGGTTTCATCTTCCAAATTTTTAGTCTATAAATTTTTTATTATTCTTTCTTATTCCTTCAATACCTTAATTATCAACCCATCTTTTCATTATTTTTCATTCTAAATAATTTATATTTGTTCTTTCTTGCTTGTCATTTCTCACTTTTATTTATTTATTTTCCTTTTCCTTTTTTCCTCACTAAATTATATTATTTGTTTAAAAACTTAAAGATCTACCCTTAGCCTCTATTGTGACCTCATTATTTTCCTTGCCCTTTATTTAGTTAGATTTTCTTCTTTGTAATCCCACCCTTGCCTCTAATTTTCTACTATATTTATTTATTAACCATTTTACTTTTATTACTATTTTTTTAAAGTAGGCAAATTATCCAAAATGTGATGATTATTTCTAAATTTTTCATATATATTATTTTTATTTAACTAATATAAATTCATGAATATTTAGGAGTGTGTATAAAATGAATAAAAAATATTTATCAGTGGGATATTTTGTAAATGAAAGAAAAAATAAAACACTTACCTTAATTTAAATAAAGTGATCATTCTCCCTTTATACATTTTAACATTTTCTTTTATTTAAGTATTGAGGGGTTTTCGTAGTGCATTATATTAGATATCATATCATTTTCTTTTATTTAAGTATTGAGGGATTTTCGCAGTGCATTATATTAGATATCATATTTGGGATTCAACTACGTTAACAAAGTCATTCATCTATAACCATTTCCATGAGAGGTAATTTGACTAATTTCTCATAATTTTTGAATAGTCCACTTAACACTCATTACTTCGAGTAATACTCACAAAAATAAAATCCTTCATTTATTTATTAATTAATTAAATTAAATTAAAATTTCATATACAACCTACATACAACCAATTACATAATGCAAATACAAATTCACTGCCACACTAACATATGCTTTATAAACATTTTCTGATTTTCTTAACGTAAAATATGCATGAATCTTACACTTGCCTTCAATATCGATTCTCTCGCAACAACAAAGGTCCCTCGACCTCTATGGGAGCCTAATGCAATCTAGACAACATGCCTCATGAAACTGTGTAAGATCCCTTTCTTAATGTTATCTAGAAAAATAAATTGTATAGTGTGTGCTTGTCATTTTCCATGTAGCATAATAAAGGTCATATTTTATAGTGAGGACCAGGGGTTTACGTTATGGGTTATTTATGATTTAAATAGTGCTTTTACTTTGGCTTAAAGCAAGGAAGCTAGTGGCAATCTAAAAGGTGGTATCATTATGACATAGACATTTTCATAGATCAACATCCTATAAATGGTTCAACATTATTTTATTCTATAGGAACAATCATTCTAAAAGTTATTGAAAGTCACAACTTGGAAGGATTAACATATCAACCTACTCTTAAATTGTTTAAAAAAAAAAAAAACCTGCGGGCCACGATGAGGAAATTGCTTTCCGTGTATCGTCATTGATTACGAATAGGCGTGGTATGGTCTTTTTCCTACAGAAATGGTCTACTTTGCTGTTTAGTACCAGGAATGTGGTCCAATTTCATAGTCTTATAAACTAATTTATAATCTTATAAATTATTTTTAGTATAAAAATATCATTTCATTTCATATATTTAAAAGGTCATTTCATATATTCCTTCAGATGAAAAAAAATACCGATAGAGACGCTTTCTTCCACGTGGTCAAGTTTACTGAACGTACAAGTTTTTCTTGCCTTCGCGTTTAAGCAAACCATGATAACAGGGCCTTTAAATCGAAAGAACAGCCCATCGCAGCAAGCACGGGCGTCGTGGAAATCACAACTCGATTTCTGTTCACAGATTTCAGAGTTGCGTGCTCTGCAAGAATTTTCTGTTATTAAAAACATTTTACCTATTGTTCAGTATTGAATTTTGCAGAAGAGTTCCCTTAGCTTTTTGTGAAAGAAAGTAAGGATTCGATTTTGAAATAGTTTTTTCCGGCCAGATTTTGACTCTGGTAATGGCGATTTCGAAGACTACAACTGACGCAAAGTGGATGGAAATCGCCCCTCCGCGGAGGGTATGTCTGCGAAGGCGGCGGCCTTTTGAGAAAACGTTGCTTCCAATAGCAGAAGAGCGGAGTCTCAGCGACAGCGAGCTCATGGATGGTCTGGGATCGGCTTTTCCTTCGATCTGTGAATTCAAAGAGGAGGGCGATAATAGAAGATTTGCGTCGGAGGACTCTTGAAGTCTTTGTGGACTTGCTTCACTAACGTGTAAATTTTGTGAAATTAGCTTTTAAGTTTTTATCTCTGCCTTAGTCTTGTACATACTATTTTTGCGTCTGAAAGGCTACTAAATCTCTATCTAGTGCCGTCTTGTACATAATATTTTTTCATCTAAAAGGCTACTAAGTCTCTATCTAGTGCCTCTTACAAGGATCTCAATTCTTCTTTATTATTGTATGTTCTCAATGCACATAATGCAATCAAGTAACCAATAATGGAAAATAATAAGTGATATCTCTTATGAGTCAGAAACCATTATGCCAGGTCTCTAACTTTGAATAACTTAGCATCTTTTACGCTGGTTTATGGGCAATGTTTTGTCTTTTGTATAATTTACGCAACCCTCAAAATTCTCATCAATCGAATGAAGGAGCAGTTATGTTAAAATTCTCATCAATCGAATGAAGGAACACTTATGTTAGTTATTTAATTAGGCAATGGGATTGATCTCAATAAGCATTCTTATCCATAGAAATGGTCTATGGATACCTTAATGATTTCTTGACTAAACACAAGGGAATGAAAATATAGATATGTTCTTGCTTCTAAGAACTCTAGTCCTCTCTTCAAACTCCTATGCCAATTAAAGCCTACTTCTGCTTCATTATTCTCTAGTGATTAGGAAAGGATGGTTCTATTTCTTGACCGATTAACTCACATTCATTAGGATGCAAGGATAGTATGTTGGCCTGAGTTTGGAGAATAGGATGTGGGTTATAGAAAAACATACCCCGTTATCCACAATTCCATCATTGCAGCGTTATCTTTCCATCAACAAACCATTTACCACAATATAAATTATTTTTAACTCCAGTATGTATATGTATATCCTAGCACTCACAAGAAAACATAGTGGCCACCTTCATTTTATAACAAGTTTATATATGTGAAAGGTGTCCACTATTATTCAGGAACAAACCCACACTACAATCAACAAATTCCCTAGGAGTAATAAATATGGTGCTAGCTTTCTTTTGTAAAGAGAAAAGAAAAGATGGGTTGAGAATTAATTTGATCACCCAATAGGAAAGTTGATTGACCTATGGACAAGTTTACTACAGAGTGTTGAGTCAACTAACTGAGTGCTTAGTTGACCAATCATAATGAAATTGTCTAGAAGGAATTCTAGTTGGTCAAAGGTATACGACTAGAGAGATAATTGACTTGATTAAAGAGGAAATTTGACTTGGAAGACCTACTAGAGAAATCAATTGATTAGAGCGGGTCATACAATGCATGGGTATATGAATTTGACTCAACACCAATCCATTCCCATTCTAGAGAGGTTTAATGACACACAAGTGTAATTCACCTAAATACCAATAAAATCATAGCTTGAGGGTAGGTACATTCAGAGTGATGGCGAATCACTTAGCCAACAATGAATCTTAGCTCAAGGAGAGTGATGGTGGATTGTTGGAGAGATATAATTATCTAGGAGCCATAAAATCCCAAAATAGCAACTCCAAATATACTTGTAATAGCTATGTTGCTAAAATGTTTGATCTCCCTTAAACAATAGATAGACATCCTAACTCCTCTAGCAATTGCAAGTGAAAAGACAATTGGAAAGAATAAAATTTGAGCATGAATTTACTCATTAAATAAAATGTGTTGTTAGTATCTACTTGAATTATATGGTGTGGAGAATCCCATCAATTTCCAATACCATCAAGTCACCGAGGCAAAAACTAAATTTCCTAGTTAATTTAGTATTTTTGTGAATAAATCATTCCATATAGATTTTCCAAAATGCATAAATAATAACATGCAACTAGAAATAAAGGACAATCACACAAAACTATACTCATACATATCATTAATATAGAGATTTTGTTTTGGAAATCCAAATGGCAAAACCATCTCCAAATGGGGCTTAATCTTTTCATTTCAACAATGTATAATACAATGCTTTCATAGTTATTGATCCTCTTTCTCCCTGTTCCTCCCTTGGCAAACAACCCATTTGAGAAGGAAAGTAAAGGAGGAAATGGAGGTGTAAGGGGAGGATCAATATCCATAACTCTTAATTTCCTATTACTTAACCTTTCTCTCCTCTCCTATTATTTTAATTTTGTTTTCATTAATTCTTTTTTCCTCTCAAGTTTGTTTTATTCAATTTTTACATTGCACTAATTTACATTGTTGCTATCAAAATTATTAATTTTTTCTTACAAGTACCAAGTCTTACCACTTATTTGACACCTAATCCACTAAGGGTTATGGTGTGGAAGTTGAATAGTCAAAGGGAGTCCAAGAGACCTTGGAAGATGAATCTGAGAGTTGCACCGATGTATTATAAATGTATATCATGTGAATAATATAGGAATTCAATGCTTATATTTCATATTCCATCTTCACCATGGTTATGTTTAACATGGTATCAGAGCCACGATGTGTGGCCCTCTCCCACCATTAGTTGTGTGATATTCTTCAAATTGGGTGCTCTGCCATTCGACCATTAAATATTCGACTTTTTGTGCACTATTTTAGTTGTCCTCTCTGCCTTCTGCACTATTCTTCATGAATAAACATTACATTTACCTCAGAGCGAATCGTGTCTGCTATATTCTAGCTACAATCTCTGCCCACAATCCGTTGGACCTGTTTCTCTTAATTTTTCTGGGCAAATCAAGTCTGTCTCTTTGCACATATTAGAAATGTACCTATTAGATCTTTTAAATTATCCAAAGTGTGATGATTATTTTTAAAATTTTCATATATATTATTTTTTTTAAAACCAACATAGACTCATCTTAAATACAGAGCTAACATGAGCCTAGAGAGATTTCATGTTCAAACTTTTATAGAGTGTAAAATACAATGTGTTATTTTTCATTATTTAAATTGTATTTTTTAATGTTAAATAGAGTATATATAGGGCCAAATAAATGTTTTAACCATAAAAACTTAATTTTTTCATGATATATTCATAACTTTTTAAAAATAATATATAATGTATATGCAATTGATATTAAAATATTTTACATAACATGTACATCCACATTTTATGACTCAAATTAAATCGGTTTTTTATTATTAATATATTTTTAGTATTTGTCAATATTAATTGGTATCAAAATATTTTATCAATAGCTAAGTTATAAGATTTAAAGATATTACTCACACATTTTTTTTTACTTCTAATTACTTTACAACATATTCATTTTTTTTAAAATTATAGTGGACATTATTTTTCTATTTAGAACATAATTTTTAACTTTTATTTTTATTTTAAAGGGGAACTACTAGACAAACTTATACATCCTCTTATAATGGGTTGTAAAATGAGCTTCTAGGCTCAATGAACCTCTCCCTTAGACTACCTAAATTCATGAATATTTAGCAATATATATAAAATAAATAGAAATTATTTATAAATAAAATATTAAAAATAAATAAATAAAAAACAAAACACTTATACTCACTAAACAAAATGATGATTCTCCCTCTACACATTTTTAACATTTTCTTTTATATCGTTACAAATTATTCATTAACTGATTAAATTAAAATAAAAAATTATATACAAAATGCATACAATCAATTACATAATACAAATGCAAATTTACTACCACACTAACATATGCTTTATAAACATTTTCTTAACACAAAATATGCATTAATCTTACACTTGTCTTCAATATCGATTCTCTCCCAACAACAAAGAACAAAGGGTCCCTCGACATCTATGGACCCTAATGGAATCTAGACAACATGCCTCTTGAAATTGTGTAAGATCTCTTTCTTGATGTTATCTAGAAAAATAAATTGTATGCTTGTCATTTTCCATGTAACGTAATAAAGGTCACTTAACATAATAAATGTCATATTTTATAGTGAGGACAAGGGGTATACGTTATGGGTCATTTATGATTTAAATAGTGCTTTTACTTTGGCTTAACCATTATGACAATCTAAAAGATGGTACCATTATGACATAGAGATTTTCATAGATCAACGTCCTACAAAAGGTTCAACATTATTTACAGGTACAATCATCCTAAACGTTTTTGAAAGTCACACCTTGGATGGATTAACATGTCAACCTACCCTTAAATTGTTTAAAAAAAGGATCCAGCGGGCCAGGATGAGGAAATTGATTCCCCTGTATCGTCATTGATTACGAATAGGCGTTGTATGGTCTTTTTCCTACAGAAATGGTCTATGTTGTTGTTTAGTACCAGGAATGTGGTTTAATGGTCAGTGAGGAGATTTGGTCATGAGTGTTGTGTTCCAATTTTATACAATATTTTTTTTAGGTTGTTTGTTGTTGTTTAGTATAGGGAATGTAGTTCAATGTTTAGATAGAAAGATTTAGTCCACAAATGTCGTAGTCCAATATCATAATCCAATAAATTATTTTTAGTTTCCTAAAAATTAAAAATATCATTTCATTCCTTGACACTCTTTTTTCAATTTGAAAACAAAAAAATTACCTAGAGACGATTTCTTCCACGTGGTCACGTGGTCCAAGTTTGGAGACGATTTCTTCCACGTGGTCCAAGTTTACTGAACGTAAAAGTTTTTCTTGTCTTCACGTTTAAGCGAAGCGTGATCACCGGGCTTTTAAATTGAAAGCACAGCACATCGCAGCAAGCACGGGCGTCGTGGAAATCACAGATTTCAGATCTGCGAGCTCTGCAAGAATTCTCTGTTACTAAAACCATTTTACGTATTGTTCCGTATTGAATTTTGCAGAAGAGTTCCCTTGAGTTTTTGTGAAAGAAAGGAAGGATTCGATTTTGAGATTGTTTTTTTTTTCCGGCCAGATTTTGACTCTGGTAATGGCGATTCCGAAGACTACAACAGGTGACGCAAAGTGGATAGAAATCGCCCCTCCGCGGAGGGTATGTCTGCGAAGGCGGCGGCCTTTTGAGAAAACGTTGCTTCCAATAGCAGAAGAGCGGAGTCTCAGCGACAGCGAGCTCATGGATGGTCTGCGATCTGCTTTTCCTTCGATCTGTGAATTCAAAGAGGAGGGGGATAATAGAAGATTTGCGTCTTGAATTCTTTGTGGACTTGTTTCGCTAACGTGTAAATTTTGTGAAATTAGCTTTTTATCTCTGCCTTAGTCTTGTACATAATATTTTTCCATCTGAAAGGCTACTAAATTTCTATCTAGTTCCTTCTTTGTACATAATATTTTTCCATCTGAAAGGCTACTAAATCTCTATTTAGTGCTTCTTACTATGATCTCAATTCTTCTTTATTAGTCCTTACCGAGGACTATTGTAATCTAAATGGCTTCTTTCATTAACCTGGCACATCAATCAATATACTTTAAAAAATTTAAACCATGCTTTTTTACATAGTGTATCACCACAGTTCCTTTGTCAATTAAGTGTATAGACTTTTTAGAGTGGCCAATCAATATAATTCGCATTTTAATGGCCTCATACCAAGGCAATATCATGCAAAATTTAGGCTAAGAATGGACAATTTAAAAAAATTGAGTTTCAAATGAATTAATGCTACATTCATCTTGGCATTAATTATGAACATTTTATGCTAATAAACCATCAGCATAATGTGGCTCATAAAGCTCACAAAGTGATACAAACAGGTCTATCATACACGTCAACACTTTTGAATTGTTTTATAATTTATCACAACATTGATATCGTCATATTTTTGGGCAATTTTACTATCTTCCACCGTAAGGAGCAAGGTTTAACCACAATTTAATAGGTGGAGTTCTCTGGAGCTTGTTTCCTTTGACTTGGGAGTAACGTGTCCCCTGGCCATGGGGGGCGAAGAATCCCTAAACTATGATATGGATGTATCAAACTATCAGGAAATTTGCGCCTAACTGCTTCTGCTAAGTCACACGAATCTTGGTGGTTTTTCTCACAATGTTGTGGGGGTGTCCAAATCTTCTCTGTTTTTCTCCTCGAAACCTTAATATTTAGGTTTCCTTTCTTCTAGTGGAGCGGCATTAGACCCAAAGGTTGTTCTCTTTTCGTGTGTGATTTTGAGTACAAAGAATATTTCTGGTGGAATTAGGAATATACAGGGTCTCCTCTCATCCCCTTGGTGCTTGAGCCTATCTAACCATGTTATGTCTCACTAGTATTCACCCAGACACCTAGAGTTAGGGTTTGGCTCTCTTTTTTCACCGGATTCTATTGACGTTCCAGAGTCTTTTCCTCGAAGAGTAGTTTATTGATGGAGATAGTGTCTTCAGTAAAGGATAACAGGCCTATAAAAAATGGCTTGTTAGAGTTGTTGACTAGTAGATATGACACAACTGAGCAAGGTGTTTATAAAACTAGTAAAGGAAAGGGTTTTCTTCAAGGTAAGAGAAATAAATAACATTGCATAAAGTTGTTTGAGGAAGTGACTATGTCCCTAGTCCTCAAATCTAACATGGCTTTTATCAAGCGTAGGCTTTGTCCAAACATTCGTTGGTTGGAAGGGTTCGTGGGTGAAATTTTGATCTGCATCTACTCTCTGAATGGGTTGAGACCAAGGTTCATCCATTGATTAAAAACCCCTTGTCAATTTTGGTTCTTGTCAAGGGTTGGATTCACCTAATTTTTCAAGATGTCAAGGAATCAAAGTTGATCATTGGCTGGGTTTTGAAATTTTATTATATGTCAGTTTTCTTCAAACCACGGTCTCTACAATTTGATGCTAGATGCGAACGAACTAGCATTTTCCCTCTCTGGGTAAGGATCTCAGGATCCTGTGCTCACTATTGGTAGAAGTTAATTTTTCAAGATATTGGTAATCTCTTGGGGGTTTACTTAGAGCATGAATCCTCCAACCTCACTATGGGAGACATGTCCATGGTTAGGATCCTCATAAGTGTGGATCTAAGTAGCAGGATTCATATTTCGATAAACATGGGTACTGAGATGCTCATCCAGAGCTGGACTATGAAGGATACTAATTCCAATGTAGGAGGTTCCACAAACATGGGAACCTCGCTAAAGAATGTGTGCTTCCTTTGCACAAGAAGGCACATAGAGATAAAGCCTCAACATCAGTTGGAGTTGTTGATTAAGGGGTTCATTCTCAGGGCTTCATGGAAATTGATCATGAGACACATTGGACCAAAGAGGGCTCCCAGTCAACGGTTTATACTTCAGATTAGCCGACTCTAGTTTCTGTAGGTTCCATGTCATCCCCTCCCTCCCACATCTACCTTTATGACTATTTTAAATAATGCTATATTTTCTTGTGCTCGGTCTATTTCTCCTTTGACATCTGAGGAACCATGTTCTATTTTCTCATGCAATCCTTCTTGGTCATCCTCTTCTTCGCCCGTTCCAGCTTTATGCCATTTCCCAAACACTTTAGGTGACATGTCCTCCCCTTCTTCCTCCTCAATTTTCTTTGCTTCCGAGCATGATGTATCAGACATTGTTCTATACAATATTCAGTCTCGTATGGTTAATGTTCCCATGAAGTGGAGTATCATTTGAGGCCGGGGTCAACTTTCCCTATCCCCCATGGAAGGTTGATTTCATGGTAGGAAAACCTTCCTATCCAAAGCTAAGGAAAAATCCAGTGTAAATATTTTTTCCAGTAACCAACTATCTATCAAAGGGCCCATTAGAGCCAAACCAACCCCTATGATGCCCCCTCGATGAAATTAATGTCCTTAAACTATAGGAGTATTTATTGTCCCTATGAAAAACAAGCCCTGAAGAGACTGGTCGAATTTAATGATCGTGATATGATTTTCCTTCAGGAAACCCTAGGATATTTTAGTCAAATTTATCATTACCCAGAATCCTCCCTGAAGGGGTGGGCCTTTATGGCAGTGGATTCTTCTGGCCAATCAAGGGGTCTTGCAGTGGGATGGAAAAATATTCAAACTTTTGTATTAAATATACGAAGTATGGAATCCGTAATGGGAATGGAGGCTTCTCCCCTGGTAATGGGCCAAACCCTTTTGCTGATAGTTGTTTATGGTCCATCTCAAAATCACATTGATTTCTGGGAGACAGTTCCCAATAGACCTCTCATTCGATCAAATAACATTATCATTGGAGATGATATCAAATTATTCTTTGGACCTTATGAATCCTGGGGTCCTTTGGTTAGACTGGATCCTTTAATAGATTTCTTTAGAAGTAGGCTCACCCGCAACAAGCTGATGGATGTGGCTCTTTTCAAAATTTCCCCTACTTAACGGAATCTTCACTCTGGTGAGGTTTGGTGGCTATTTGTATTAATATATTTATCATAGTTGAAGGTATCCTATATTCTCTTCCCCTGATAAGACAATGGATGAGTGAGGGAGGAAGCTCATATCACTCCCCTATTTTCCTAGAAATAAGGGGAATTCCAAAAGAAAACTTCCAATTCCTTCAAGATGAATTCAACAGGGCTAAATGATGAAGAGTTCCTTTCCCTATTTAATTCTAATTAGACTCTATTCTCTGCTCACTCGGAGGTTTCAACAACAACCCAATTTGCAAGAAACTTAAAAGAAATTAAATAAAAGACTAAGGACTGGGAAAAAAGGAAGAAAATTATGGAACTAATTCAACTGGAAGAGATTGAAAGTAAGCTCACAGTTAGCTCATCTATTGCGGGGGAATGATTTTCATCCTAGGAATCTAGTATTATTTGCATGAACCTCAAAAAAGAAAGATTTACCTTCTTGTTACAAGAGAGGAGGAATTTCGACTAAAAATAAAATCCATTTGGTTAAAAAGAAGTGATGAAAACATGATTTTTTTAAGGCCATTGCGAAAGGCCAGAAAATAATGAACACTATATGGAGCTTGTAGGATGAAAATGGTGTTATATTCTCTTCCTTTAATGGTCTAGCCATAATGGGAAAATGACACTTTGAAAACCTTTTTAGAGCCCTCGGGAATCATTAATTTCCAAAATCATACAAATTTCTCAAGTCTTTCCAAGAATAGTGGATGAAGAGGAGAGCATAGCTTTAATGAAGGAGGTTTCTATGGAGGAACTCCAAGATGTGCTCCACAATTTCCAATGATACAAAATCCCTGAGTCGGATGGGTGGGATGTTGATTTCTTCCTGGAGCTCTTTAAATATTTTGGGTCTGATCTATTAGACGTTATTGAAGAATCTATGAAGGATGGACCAATCTATCTAGTCTTCAACTCAACTTTCATTGCCCTTATTCATAAATCTAGTTACCCCCTCCCCTTCTCAAAATTTAGACCTATATCTCTCTATAATGTAATATACAAATTATATCCAAGGTCATTACTTCCTGGCTTAAACCGATTCTCTCTCGAGTAGTTTTATTTTGGAAGTGAGAGAAATTCACGAAGCTATTGTGGTTTCTTAGGAATGTATTCACAACATTAAAACACAAAACTTGAAAGGGGATGTTATCAAAATTAATTTATCCAAGGCATATGACAGAGTAAAATGGATTTTCATTAGAATCATTTTTACTCATTTGGGTTTAATTTGGAGTTCATTAACTAGATTATGAGTTGTACTGCGTCAGGGATGCCCTCTTTCTCCTCTTCTTTTTCTTCTCATAGCAAAGGGCTCGAGTTGTCTTATGTCTAATGCTAAGAGGAGGGGGTTTTCCATGGTTATGTTATTGTTAGGAATATGACAATATCCCACCTTCTTTTCGCTGATGATATTCTTATTTCTTGCAATTGTGATGTCAGAAATATTACAGTGCTAGTGGGGATCCTATCTCTTTTTGGACGCGCCACTGGTATGTCGATAAATTCCTAGAAATCTTCCATATCTCATCATAATATTTTTGAAGTTGAGCTCCTTCAACTATCTCAGCTTCTCCCATATGAGTCAAATCTGTTGGAGCTAGGATTGAAATACTTGGGTTTTCAGTTGAAACCAAACTGTCACAACAAAACAAACTAGGCATGGCTCATTGCTAAGGTGGAAAATCATATGAATTGTTGGTACCATAAGTGGTTGTCTAGAGCTAGTCACCTGGTCTTCATAAAATCAATATTAGAAGCTATTTTAGTATATTATGCATCATTAGCCTAGATCCATAAGTTGTGTTGGAGAAAAATTGTTGACCGTAGTTTCAAAGTTAAAATGGGTTTGGGTCCGAGGACCAATAATCAAGAGAAACTTCTCACTTGCAAAAACCGACTTCATTTTTCCAAAGAGAAGGATTGCACTCACCTTCACATATTTGGGGACTCTTTTCATCCATAAACTGGCTCAACAACATTATTGCATGCAGGAACATTTTCTTGTTGCCTATTCTTGAGGAGATAAAACACATTATTGGTAATTTCACTATAATTGCATCCTCACACATTTGCAGGGAAAGGAACCAAGTTGTTGACAACTTGTCAAAGGATGGTCTCCTTTTGGAAAATGATAATTGGTCAATAACTGAGCAAGTTAATGAGAAAAGTCTCGAGTACATCCATCATCCTTTCCGGCCTGCTCTGCGGACAAATGTTTATGGTTGAGACAATTTTCATCAAGATCCACAATATTTCTATAGATGTCATGTTATTTTTTATCATATTTTATTTTTCATGTACATAGTCGGTATATTTTGGAAACCTTGCCCGAATCTAAAACAAAGTGATTTCAAGAATCTATTTCTAAATGTGTAAAAAATCATCCTACATCCATCTTAACTCCGGATCTATCAAGCCCCGAGAGGGATCAAATCTTTCGACGTGAAAACCTTTCCTCAAGTTTTGCACTCAAAAAAAAGGTTTGCACCTCTAGAGATTTGATCACGCTCGGCGCTTGATATATCTAGAGTTAAGATGGATCTAGGCTGGTGTATATATGTAATTGATTTTAAAATATTTTACATAACATGTACATCTAACATTTTATGACGCAAATTAAAATGGTTTTTTATTATTAACATATTTTAAAGTATATGCCAATATTATTTAGTATTAAAATATTTTTATCAATAACTAAATTATAAAATTTAAAGATTTACTCACATTTTGTTACTTCTAATTACTTTACAACATATTCATTTTTATTTATTATAGTGGACATTATTTTTCTATTTAGAACATAATTTTGAACTTTTATTTTTATTTTAAAAGGGAACGAATGGACAAACTTACACCTCTCATAATGGACTATAGAATAAACCTCTCTGCTCAATAATATAAATTCATACATTTTACGATGTGTATAAAAGAAAAAAAATATTTATAACTCAAGGAAAAGAAAAAAAAACACTAAACTTAATTAAACAAAGTAATCATTCTCTCGTTATACATTTAAAAATTTATTTTTATATCATTACAAATTAGTCATTATTCATTTATTCATTAATTGATTAAATCAAAATAAAAAATTATATACAAAATGCATACAATCAATTACTTAATACAAAATGCAAAATTGCTATACACTAACATATGCTTTATAAACATTTTTTTAACACAAAATATGTATGAATCTTACTTGTCTTCAATATCGATTCTCTCCCAACAACAAAGAACAAATTGTCCCTCGACATCGATGGGACCCTAATGCAATCTAGACAAGATGCCTCTTAAAATTGTGTAAGATCCCTTTCTTAATGTTATCTAGAAAAATAAATTGTATAGTGTGTGCTTGTCATTTTCCGTGTAACGTCATAAAGGTCACTTAACATAATAAAGGTCATATTTTATAGTGAGGACAAGGGGTATACGTTATGGGTTATTATGATTTAAATTGCTCAAAGGAAGGAAGCTAGTGGCAATCTAAAAGGTGGTACCATTATGACATAGACATTTTCATAGATCAACGTCCTATAAATGGTTCAACATTATTTAGAGGAACAATCGTTCTAAAAGTTGTTGAAAGTCTCACCTTGGATGGATTAACATGTCAACGTACTCTACATTGTTAAAAAAAAAAAAACTGCGGGCCACGATGAGGAAATTGCTTTCCCTGTATCGTCATTGATTACGAATAGGCGTAGTATGGTCTTTTTCCTATAGAAATGGGCTGGTCTACGTTGTTGTTTAGTACCAGGAATGTGGTTCAATGTTCAGTGAGGAGATTTGGTCATACAGGTTGTGTGTAGTTCAATCTTATATAATACTTTTTGAGGTTGCTGATTGTTGTTTAGTATTAGGAATATGGTTTAATGTTTAGATAAAGAGATTTGGTACAGGAAACTAAATGTCATAGTACAATTTCATAGTTTTATAAATTATTTTTTAATCTAGTGAAAGTTAAAAGTATCATATCATTTCATAAATTTCTCGACAAGATTTTTTCAATTGAAAAAAAAATATATCTAAAAGTTGTTTTTGAGACGGTTTCTTCCACGTGGTCAAGTTTACTGAACGTACAAGTTTTTCAAACGCAGAAGAGCAGAGTCTCAGCGACAACGAGCTCATGGATGGTCTTCAATCTGCTTTTTCTTCGATCTGTGAATTCAAAGAGGAGGGTGATAATAGAAGATTTGCGTCGAAGGACTCTTGCAGTCTTCGTGGAGTTGCGTAAGTAATGTGTAAATGTTGTGAAATTAGCTTTTTATCTCTGCCTTAGGCTTGTACATAATATTTTCCAATCTTAAAGGCTACTAAATGATGCAGGAGCATCCAGCTCCGAGGAGACAGGAGATGGTTGATTGTCTCAGTTGATTGTTTTTATTCACGAGTTTATGGACAGGTTGTTAAACCTGTGTTTATTTTTGTTATTAATTATTTCAGTGTTGACAGTTGGACAAAAACTGTAAGACTAGGAACATAAACTGTTTTTTTTAAATTAGTTAGAAGTTGTTTTCTTTTAAACAAAAATACATTCGAACTGGCCATGTAATAGGATATATTCGGTTGACAGTGTAACCGCAAACAGGAAAACGGTTTTATGCCTACTGATATTTAAACGAAAAGAAATGATAGGTAGGGGTTCGGAGTTTTTCCAAGAAAGGAAAGAATAGGAAAGAGCATTATACTCTGCAACCAATATTAACTTCTGCCAGAAGTGCAAATTCATATATGTGCATTTCGAACTCAGAGTATTTTATTTCATGTTGAGTGATATGTAACAACTGTGTGTGTTTTTATGCAAATGAAATAAATTTCTACAGACTTTGAAACTGAGCAAATATGTACTGTGTGTGAGGGGAGCGAATAGTTTTCTGTCTTTTATATTATGCATTGACAGGTCACAGGAACAGGAGTAAACATGCACAGTCACACGGAGCATACATTATCTCTTTTCATCAAGTCAAATAAACGGAGACGCAACATACAGCGAAACAGGTGAGGTTCATACACTGAAGCATTTATTTTCGAGATTCTTCACAGAGAAACATTTTTCTTTCATATACAAATCATTTTAAAATAAGCCCATCAAAATTTTCCGATTCAGTCCAATAGTAAAGTGTAACAGCACAATCCAAACAAGGGTTTGAAACCCGAAAATTTCCGCTTCAGTCCTAAAAGAAAGAGTAATAGTATAACCCAAGCAAGGGTTTGAAACCAGAGATGATACAGTCATTAAACGAACGCACAGTTTCAGCGTATTCCTGACCGACGGAACATTACATCAAGAAACTTGCCAACCAACAGGGTTTGGCCATAACAAAAGAGTGCCAGAAAGAAAAACAAGACTTGATAAAACCTAACCACGAGATATAAATGGAGTGACCCTACCGGAGGGTTTGAGTTGCCGAGAAGAACGGACCAGGGTTTCGCCAGGAGGAAAAAAAACCTGCATAAAAATTATCCACAACAACTCGAGTTAGAATGTGTTCAAGGAGATAAGTATCCACACAAAACAACAGATTAAAGAACGAAACACAGTCAGAAGAAAACCTTACCAGAAGTTTGGGGGTTGGACAGAGGTAAGCAGACAGGGTTTTCATCGGAGCAACAGTCTCTGATTCACGAAGGAGCCGATAGGTTAGGGTTACGAATAACAACGACGCAGAGTAAAATCGGAGGGAATAAATTACCTGTTGTTCCCACTGATGCCGGGAGTAACCACGGTGACTTTGCCCTATCGTACCTGTAAGATGGGTTCGATAGCAAATCGACATTAGCAGGAAACGAAAGGGAAGAGAAGAATAACCAGTTTGCAAACCGACAAAATCAAAGAGAAACAGAGAGTTACCAAAGGAAAGTCCACATACAGTTTCGACAGATAGCGCCATTGAAGAAACTGGAGGAAAATCAGTAACACGCAGAGGTTACCCAACAGGAAAAACGCACAGTCTTGGGGAAGAGCATTTGCGAAAACCAGAAGCCAGCAAAGGGTCAAAGAAACCTTCCTCTCGAACTCTCGTTTGACGAAAAACAATAACAATACAGGCCCTTGCTCACAAACGTAAGGGTATAGCACAGAACTCGGTGCACAGTAAATGCGCCAAGGACGTGACCAGTGGTGTGATAAAAGCGAGGTGAACCGGCACAGGAATCAATTGAACCAATGTACATCCGAGTTAAATATATTTGATGACGTGTAAAGCGAAGTTGAATATCCATTGTTGAAACCTTAGTCCGAGTGGGTGTATTGATAAACAAAATCACAAATATCATATCAAAGATTTGTGTTTGGATTAGCGTATTATTAATAAAGTCACGGGTGTAGAAATGGGACATTGTACACGGAGGATAGACCTTCGTCATTTTTGGTATCAGAGCAGGTTTACTGAATAGGAAAAATGGAGGTTGGCAGAAGAGGAAGAGGAAGAGGGAGAGCAGTCTGAAGAGTGGCAGAAGAGGGACTCCGAGAAGAGATTCGAATTTTGAATCAAAGATTGGCAGCAGTAGAAGCTGGGGGAAGGAGAGACCCAGTGGATGACAGTGATGAAGATGTGGCAGAACCAGAAGATGAGTTCGAAGGGGTGACACCTGAACTCAGGTTGTTGAAATCAGTTTTGTTGTCCAGTCATAAGCCAAAACATGAGCTTTCCACTTATGACGGAAGTTTGTCGGCAGAGGTGTTATTAGATTGGCTGAGTGAAGCAAACAAATACTTTGAGTTTGAGGAAACCAGTGAGGACAAGCAGGTGAAGTTCGCTGCCACCAAGTTGAAAGGACATGCGTCCTTGTGGTGGGACAACATTCAGGCGGAAAGGAAAAGGCTACATAAACAACCTATAAAGAAGTGGGCCAGAATGGAGGCAAAACTGAAAGAGAAGTTTCTGCCTAAAGATTATCAGATTATGCTGTACAGGCAAGTACAGAATTTAAGGCAACGGGGAATGACAGTCAAGGAATATACCGAGGAATTTTATAAGTTGAATTTGAGGGCAGGGTATATGGAGGATACCCCAGAGAAAACAGCAAGGCTCGTGAATGGGCTGAGAGGGGAAATACTGGATGAAATTGGTATTCTCTCACCCAGAACTTTAGATGAAGCATACCAGTTTTCTTTGAAGGCAGAGGAGAAAATAAACAGGAAGCAGAATGCCAGAAGGGGAGGTGGATCTGGCAGAGGAAAGGGGAAGGCCTTTGGCAGAGGCAGAGGTACAGGTTCCAATGAAGAAGGCAGTGGTTCAAAATCTGCGGGAACAGCAGAAAAGGACAACAGCACTAGAGGAGGACAACTAACCCAGCGAGGGAGAGGTAATGGTTGGGGCAGAAGAACTGTCCAGTGCTATAGGTGCCACAAGTGGGGGCACAAATCGTATGAATGTCCTGAAGGTGAACCAACAGGTGGAAGAGGAGCTTATGTTGCCCAGCCAGAGGAAGCGGAGGCACCGCCTCAGGAAGTGGAGAATGCACCAGAAACAGGTGAAGCTTTGGTGCTGAATAAGGTGCTGTTAAAACCAGCAAAGGAAATGGTAGACCCAGATCAACGAAAGGCCCTGTTCCGAACAGTTTGCAAGTCACAGGGCAAGTGCTGCAAGCTGATTATTGACAACGGAAGTACTGATAATTTGGTGGCCACAGAAATGGTGGAGAAGTTGGGATTGAAAAAGCTGAAACATCCCACTCCCTACAAAGTGTCGTGGCTGCAGAAAGGACATCAACTGTTAGTTGATGAACAGTGCGAGGTGGAGTTCCAGATAGGCAGATATAAGGACATAATTATCTGCGATGTGATGCCAATGGATGTCTGTCATATACTGCTAGGAAGACCCTGGCAGTTTGACAAGAAATTAGTTCACGATGGAAAAACTAACTGCTATAAGTTTGTTAAAGATGGGATCAAGCACACGCTTGTACCCATTAAGGAGGAAGGTACAGCAGAAGCAAGTGGAGTAAAAGCGCTGCTAATGGGTGGAAATTTTTTTTTGAGACAGATCGAAAACAATGATGTGAATTTTGCCGTTGTGCGGAGACCGAAGACAGTGGTACTGCACACAATGATTTCAGACTTACCCAAGGAGATCCAGGATATGTTGCAGGATTTCGGAGATATCATAGTGGATGATCTTCTGGATGAACTGCCCCCCAAGAGAGGTATCAATCATTGTATTGACTTTATACCAGGAGCTAGTCTGCCAAATAAAGCAGCCTATCGCATGAGTCCTAAGGACAACGAGGAGATTAGGAAATAGGTACAGGAGTTGCTGGATAAAGGGTTGATTAGAGAAAGCATGAGCCCCTGTGCAGTTCCAACAATTTTGGCTCCGAAGAAGGGAGGCGAATGGCGGATGTGTACAGATTCAAGGGCCATTAATAAAATTACTATTCGGTACAGGTTTCCATTGCCAAGAATGGACGATATGATGGGCTGTTTGAGTGGGGCAGCTTATTTTTCAAAGATTGACTTGAAGAGTGGATATCACCAGATCCGAATTCGGGAGGGAGACGAATGGAAGACAGCTTTCAAGACGAATGAAGGGCTGTACGAGTGGCTGGTAATGCCATTTGGGCTAAGTAATGCCCCCAGTACTTTCATGCGCCTAATGAACGAAGTGCTGAAAGAGTTCATTGGGAAGTTTGTAATTGTTTATTTAGATGATATACTGATTTTCAGCAAAACCAAAGAAGAACATTTCAGGCATGTTCGAAGTGTGTTGAGGAAGCTGCAACAAAATAAGTTGCTGATAAATCTGAAGAAGTGTACTTTTTTTCAGCGGGAGTTAATATATTTGGGTTTTGTAATTGCAGAAAATGAGCTGAAGATGGACCCAGAAAAGATTGCAGCTATAGTTAGCTGGCCATCCCCAAAGAGTTTATTTGAAGTCCGAAGTTTTCACGGATTAGCAAGTTTTTACAGGAAATTCATCAGAAATTTCAGTGGAATCTGTGCACCCATGTTGGATACGATCAAGCAGGCAAATCAGCCTTTTCGCTGGACAAAGGCAGCGGAGAAGAGTTTTCAGAATTTGAAGGGAAAGATCACAGAAAGGCCGATATTGAGGCTGCCAGACTTCAACAAACTTTTCCAAGTTCGTTGTGATGCCAGTGGTACAGCCATTGGGGCAGTACTTAGTCAGGAAGATAGACCGGTCACATATTTCAGTGAAAAACTGAATGAGAGTAGACAGAAGTACTCAACTTATGACAAGGAATTCTACGCAATTGTTCAAGCATTAAAGCATTGGAGACATTACCTACTAGGTAATGAGTTCGTTTTGTTTTCAGATAATTCTGCATTACAGTACATTATGCAGCAGCATAAATTGAACCATAAACATGCAGAATGGGTTGAGTATCTGCAGAGTTTTACTTTTGTGTTGAAACATATCAGTGGGCAAGCCAACAAGGTGGCAGATGCGTTGAGTAGGAGGACTTTACTTTTACAGGAAAGTACAATGCAGGTTTTGGGCTTTGAACACCTGAGGGATCTGTATCAGACAGATGCAGATTTTAAGGAGGCCTATGAGGCCTGCCAAAACCCTCTATTAAGAAATAATAGTCCATGGTTGGACTACAATCTGCAGGAGGGATTATTGTTCAAGGGAGGACAGTTGTGCATTCCCGACTATTCAATGAGGGAGAACATTATTCGGGAGAAGCATAGTGGAGGTCTAGCCGGACATTTCGGTATAGACAAAACTTTTTCACAGGTTGAACATTTTTATTTTGGCCAAGGTTGCGACGAGACGTGCAGAGATATGTGAGCAGGTGCAAAACGTGTCAATTGGCGAAGGGTCACAGTCAAAATCCAGGGCTTTATATGCCACTACCCATTCCGAGCAGACCATGGGACTCAGTCAGCTTGGACTTTGTCTTGGGTTTGCCTAAGACACATCGAGGTTTCGATTCAGTAATGGTGGTAGTGTATCGATTTTCAAAAATGGCACATTTTATACCCTGCAGGAAGACTAGTGATGCTACTCACGTAGCGCACTTTTTTTTCACAGAGATCATTAGACTGCATGGTCTACCAAGATCCATCATTTCCGACAGCGATGTGAAGTTCACCGGGCATTTTTGGCGAACCCTGTGGAAAAATTTGGACACTCAGTTACAGTTCAGCTCTGCTTACCACCCTCAGACTGACGGGCAGACTGAAGTGGTGAACATGAGTCTGGGAAATCTGCTGCGGAGTCTAATAGGAGAAAATTCGCGAATGTGGGACCGTGTACTTGCTCAAGCAGAGTTCGCATATAACGATTCACCGAATCGCAGCACAGGTTACAGTCCCTTCCAAATCCTGTATGGCATGCATCCTCGCGGAGTGCATGAACTGCGAGACTTGGGAAAACTTGAAAAATGGAGTGCAGATGGGGAAGATTTTGCCCAAGCAATGAGCGACTTACATGAACAAGTGAAATTGAAATTACAGGACAGCAGTCAGAAATATAAGCAGCGGGCAGATTTGAAAAGACGGGAAGTTCAGTTTAATGTGGGGGACGAAGTCCTTGCACACCTGCGCAAGGAACGGTTTCCAAAAAGGGAATATAACAAGCTGAAATTCAAGAAGATTGGCCCCTGCAAGATCATTCACAAGTTTTCTGCCAATGCTTATGAGTTGCAGTTGCCGCCAGGGATAGGAATTTCACCCATCTTTAACGTGGCAGATCTATTTCCTTATGTTGCTGATCCTGAAGATAACGCAACGGGAAGGCCAGCACGGGACACCAAGTTTGATGAAGGTTCTTGGATGAGACAGATGCCTACGGCACAGCCCCCTGAGATCGAGAGTATTCTCGACACACAGGTAGCCAAACACACACGTAGGAAGGAATATCTGCAATACTTAGTCAAGTGGAAGAACCGTCCAATTGAGGACAGTTCGTGGCTCGACGCGACGCAGATACGGAAAGGAGGCTACTCCGTCGATGATCTCATGGAGCGGAGCCATGACTTTTTGCCACCCCGGGAGCCTGATGCAGGAGCATCCAGCTCCGAGGAGACAGGAGATGGTTGATTGTCTCAGTTGATTGTTTTTATTCACGAGTTTATGGACAGGTTGTTAAACCTGTGTTTATTTTTGTTATTAATTATTTTAGTGTTGATAGTTGGACAAAAACTGTAAGACTAGAAACATAAACTGTTTTTTTTAAATTAGTTAGAAGTTGTTTTCTTTTAAACAAAAATACATTGGAACTGGCCATGTAATAGGATATATTCGGTTGACAGTGTAACCACAAACAGGAAAACGGTTTTATGCCTACTGATATTTAGACGAAAAGAAATGATAGGTAGGGGTTCGAAGTTTTTCCAAGAAAGGAAAGAATAGGAAAGAGCATTATACTCTGCAACCAATATTAACTTCTGCCAGAAGTGCAAATTCATATATGTGCATTTCGAACTCAGAGTGTTTTATTTCCTGTTGAGTGATATGTAACAACTGTGTGTGTTTTTATGCAAATGAAATAAATTTCTACAGACTTTGAAACTGAGCAAATATGTACTGTGTGTGAGGGGAGCGAATAGTTTTCTGTCTTTTATATTATGCATTGACAGGTCACAGGAACAGGAGTAAACGTGCACAGTCACACGGAGCATGCATTATCTCTTTTCATCAAGTCAAATAAACGGAGAAGCAACATACAACGAAACAGGTGAGGTTCATACACTGAAGCATTTATTTTCGAGATTCTTCACAAAGAAACATTTTTCTTTCATATACAAATCATTTTAAAATAAGCCCATCAAAATTTTCCGATTCAGTCCAATAGTAAAGTGTAACAGCACAATCCAAACAAGGGTTTGAAACCCGAAAATTTCTGCTTCAGTCCTAAAAGAAAGAGTAACGGTATAACCCAAGCAAGGGTTTGAAACCAGAGATGATACATTCATTAAACAGACGCATAGTTTCAACGTATTCCTGACCGACGGAACATTACATCAAGAAACTTGCCAACCAACAGGGTTTGGCCATAACAAAAGAGTGCCAGAAAGAAAAACAAGACTTGATAAAACCTAACCACGAGATATAAATGGAGTGACCCTACCGGAGGGTTTGAGTCACCGAGAAGAACGGACCAGGGTTTTGTCAGGAGGAAAAAAAACCTACATAAAAATTATCCACAACAGCTCGAGTTAGAATGTGTTCAAGGAGATAAGTATCCACACAAAACAACAGATTAAAGAACGAAACACAGTCAGAATAAAACCTTACCAGAAGTTTGGGGGTTGGACAGAGGTAAGCAGACAAGGTTTTCATCGGAGCAACAGTCTCTAATTCACGAAGGAGCCGATAGGTTTGGGTTACAAATAATAACGGCGCGGAGTAAAATCGGAGGGAATAAATTACCTGTTGTTCCCACTGATGCCGGGAGTAACCACGGTGACTTTGCCCTGTCACACCTGTAAGATGGGTTCGATAGAAAATCAGCATTAGCAGGAAACGAAAGGGAAGAGAAGAATAACCAGTTTGCAAACCGACAAAATCGAAGAGAAACAAAGAGTTACCGAACAGAGAGTTACCGAAGGAAAGTCCACATACAGTTTCGACAGATAGCGCCATTGAAGAAACTGGAGGAAACTCAGTAACACGCAGAGGTTACCCAACAGGAAAAATGCACAGTCTTGGGGAAGAGCATTTGTGAAAACCAGAAGCCAGCAAAGGGTCGAAGAAACCCTCCTCTCGAACTCTCGTTTGACGAAAAACAATAACAATACAGGCCCTTGCTCACAAACGTAAGGGTATAGCACAGAACTCGGTGCACAGTAAATGCGCCAAGGACGTGACCAGTGGTGCGATAAAAGCGAGGTGAACCAGCACAGGAATCAATTGAACCAATGTACATCCGAGTTAAATATATTTGATGACGTGTAAAGTGAAGTTGAATATCCATTGTTGAAACCTTAGTCCGAGTGGGTGTATTGATAAACAAAATCACAAATATCATATCAAAGATTTGTGTTTGGATTAGCGTATTATTAATAAAGTCACGGGTGTAGAACTGGGACATTGTACACGGAGGATAGACCTTCGTCACTAAATCTCTATATTGTGTTGTCTTTGTACATAATATTTTTCCATCTAAAAGGCTACCAAGTCTCTATCTAGTACCTCTTACAAGAATCTCAATTCTTCTTTATTAGTCCTTACAAGGGACTATTCTAATCCAAATGGCTTATTTTGATGAACCTCTCACATAAATCAATATACTTTAAATATTTTATAAACCATGCTTTTTTACATAGTGTGTCCCACCACATTTCCTATGCCATTTAAGTGTATAGACTATTTTTGATTGACCAGTCAATGTAATTTTCAATATCATGCAAAATTTAGGCTAAGGATGGGCAGTCTAAAATAATTGAGTTTTGAATGAACTGATGCTAAATTCACCTTGGCATTAATTCTGAGCATTTTATGTTAATAAACCATCAGCATAATGTGGTTCTTGTCAAGGGTTTGATTCACCTAATTTTTCAAGATTTCGAGGAATCAAAGTTGATCTTTGGCTGGGTTTTGAAATTTTATTATATTCCAGTTTTCTTCAAACCATGGTCTCCGCAATTTGATGCTAGATGCGAACGAACTGGCATTGTCCCTCTCTGGGTAAGGATCTCGGGACTTTGTGCTCACCTTTGGCACAAGTTAATTTTTCAAGATATTGGTAATCTCTTGGGGGTTTACTCAGAGCATGACTCCTCCTACCTCACTATGGGAGACATGTCCATGGTTAGGATCCTCATAAGTGTGGATCTAAGTAGGAGGATTCATAGTTCGATAAACATGGGTACTAAGATGCTCATCTGGAGCTAGACTATGAAGGATACCAATTCCAACGTAGGAGGTTCCCAAAACATGGGAATCTCGCTAAAGAATGTGTGCTTCCTTTGCACAAGAAAGCACATAGAGATAAAGCCTCAACATCAGTTGAAGTTTTTGATTTAGGGGTTCATGGGAAGTGATCATGAGACACATTGGACTAAAGAGGGCTCCGAGTCAGTGGTTTATACTTCAAATTTGATTCTAGTTTGTGCAAGTTCCATGTCATCCCCTCCCTCCCATGTCTACTTCTATGACTATTTTAAATGATGCTATATTTTCTTGTGCTTGGTCTATTTCTCCTTTTACATTTGAGGAACCATGTTCTATTTCCACTTGCAATCCTTCTCGATCATCCTCTTCTTCACTCGTTCTAGCTTTATGCCATTTCCCAAACGCTTTAGGTGACATGTCCTCCCCTTCTTCCTCCTCGATTTAATATGCTTCCGAGCACCATGTATCAGACATTTTTCTATACAATATTCATTCTCGTATGGTTAATGTTCCCATGAAGTGGGGTATTGTTTGGGACTTGGGTTAACTTTCCCTATCCCTCATGGAAGTTTGATTTCATGGTAGGAAATCCTTCCTATCCAAAGCTAAGGAAAAATCCAGTGCAAATATTTTTTCCAGTAACCAACTATCTATTAAAGGGGCCCTTAGATCCAACCCAACCCCTATGATGCCCCCTCGATGAAATTAATGTCCTTAAACTATAGGAGTATTTATTGTCCCTCTGAAAAACAAGCTCTGAAGAGACTGGTTGAATTCAATGACCTGGTATGATTTTCCTTTAGGAAACCCTAGGATCTTTTAGTCAAATTTATCATTGCCCGGAATCCTTCCTGAAGGGGTGGGCCTTTATGATAGTGTATTCTTCTGGCCAATCTAGGGGTCTTGTAGTACGATGGAAACCACTTCAAACTCTGGTATTAAATATATGGAGTATGGAATCAGTAATGGGGATGGTGGCTTCTCACCTGGTAATGAGCTAAACACTTTTGTTGATAAATGTTTATGGTCCATCTCAAAATCACACTGATTTCTCAGAGACAGTTCCTAATAGACCTCACATTCGATCAAATGAAATTATCATTGGAGATGACATGAAATTCTCCTTGGGACCTTCTAAATCTTGGGGTCCTTTGGCTAGACTAGATCCTTTAATAGACTTCTTTAGAAGCGGGCTCACTCGCAACAAGCTGGTGGATGTGGTTCTTTTCAAAATTTCCCCTACTTAACGGAATCTTCATTTTGGTGAGGACTTGGCGTCTATGTGTATTGATATATTTATCATAGTTTAAGGTCTCCTAGATTATCTTCCCTTGATCAAACATTGGACAGGTGAGGGAGGAAGCTCATATCACTTCCCCATTTTCCTAGAAAGAAGGGGAATCCAAAAGAAACCTTCTAGTTCCTTCAAGATGAATTCAACATGGCTAAAGGATGAAGAGTTTCTTTCCCTATTTAAGTCTAATTAGACTCTATTCTCCGCTCACTCAGAGGTTTGAACAACAACCCAATTTGTAAAAAAATTAAAAGAAATTAAATAAAAGACTAAGGACTGGGAAAAAGGAAGAAAATGATGAGACCACATCAACTGAAAGATATTGAAAAAAAGCTCACAATTATCTCATCTATAGTGTGGGAAGGATTTTCATCCTAGGAATCTAGTATTATTTGCAGGAACCTTGAAAAAAGAAAGATTCACCTTCTTGTTTCAAGAGAGGAGGAATGTCAACTAAAAATTAAATCCATTTGGTTAAAGAGAAATGATGAAAACATGAATTTTTTTAGGCCATTGCTAAAGGCCATAAAATGATGAACACTATATGGAGCATATAGGAAGAAAGTGGTGTTAATTTCTCTTCATTTGATGGTCTAGCCAGACTAGGAAAATGACACTATGAAGACCTTTTTAGAACCCTCAGCAATCATTAATTGCCAAAATCATACAAATTTCTCAAGTATTTCCAAGAATAGTGGATGAAGAGGACAACATGGCTTTAATGAAGGAGGTTTGTATGGAGGAACACCAATATGTGCTCCATAGTTTCCAAAGATACAAAATCCCTGAGCTGGATGGGTGGGATTATGAATTCTTCCTGAAAATATTTAAATATTTTGGATTTGATCTATTAGAGGTTATTCATGAAGAATCTAAGAAGGATGGGAAAATCTATCTGGTCTTCAACTCAAATTTCATTTCCCTTATTCCTAAATCTTGTTAGCCCCTCTCCTTCTCAAAATTTAGACCTATATCTCTCTATAATGTAATATACAAATTATATCCAAGTACATTACTTCTTAGATTAAACTGATTCTCTCTCGAGTAGTTTGCTTTTTGGAAGGGAGAAAAATTCACAAAGCTATTGTGGTTTCTCAGGAAGATATTCACAACATTAAAACGTAAAACCTGAAAGGGGGTGTTTTTAAAATTAATTTATCCAAGGCATATGACAGAGTAAAATGAATTTTCATTAGTATCCTTTTACTTATTTGGGTTTAATTTGGAGTTCAATGACTGGATCATGAGTTGTATCCAATCGGTCTCAATTGTGGTACACAAATGGATCATCTTCCCCTTTTTTCCATGTGCAAGGACAATTGCGTCAGGGTTGCCCTCTTTCTCCTCCTCTTTTTCTTCTCATAGCAAAGGGCCCAATTTTTCTTATGTCTGATGCTAAGAGGAGGGGGGTTTTCCATGGTTATGTTATTGCTATGAATATGACAATATCCCACCTTTTTTTTGTTGATGATATTCTTATTTTTTGCAATTGTGATGTCAGAAATGTTACAATGCTAGTGGAGATCCTATCTCTTTTTCCACTCGCCACTAGTATGTCGATAAATTCCTAGAAATATTCCATATCTCAACGTAATATTTTTGAAGTTGAGCTCCTTCAAATATCTGAGCTTCTCACATAAGAATCAAATCCATTAGAGCTAGGATTTAAATACATGGGTTTTCAGTTGAAACCAAACTATCACAACAAAACAAACTAGGCATGACTCATTGCTAAGGTGGAAAATCATCTGAATTGTTAGTACCATAAGTGGTTGTTCAAAGATGGTCGCCCGGTCTTCATAAAATAAATATTAGAAGCTATTTTAGTACATTGGGCATCATTAGCCTAGATCCCTAAGTATGTCTTGGAGAAAATTTGTTGATAGTAGTTTCAAAGTTAAAATGGGTTTGGGTTCAGGGACCAATAATCAAGAGAAACTTCTCGGTTGCAAAAACTTGCTTCATTTTTCCAAAGAGAAGGTTTGCACCCACCTTCACATATTTGGGGACTCTTTTCATTCATAAACTGGCTCAACAACATTATTGCATTCAGGAACATTTTCTTATTGCCTATTCTTGAGGAGATAAAACACATTATTGATTCTTTCACTATAATTGCATGCTCACACATTTGTAGGGAAAGGAACCAAGTTATTAACAACTTGTCAATGGATGGTCTCCTTTTGGAAAATGATATTTGGTCAATAACTGAGCAAGTTAATGAGCAAAGTCTCAAGTACCTTCATCATCCTTTCAGGCCTGCTCTGCGGACAAATGTTTATGGTTGAGACAATTTTCATCGAGATCCACAATATTTCTATAGATGTTCTATTATTTTTTATCATATTTTATTTCTCTTGTACATAGTCAGTATATTTTGGAGAAGACACACCAAAATACCATGGTAACTTTTGCGAGGCTAATTTACAGTTTTGATGTATATACTTCACCTTTTTTATGCTATCAAAAATAGAAAACACGTGAGATTTTTGGGGGGTTGTTTATGACAATACTTGTATGTGTATTTTTATTCATATATCTCTAAGTATGTGCAATTTTTTTTTCCATACTCTTCATGTTTATGCCAAAAACCAATGAATTGGCAATACAAACCTATATAATATTTTGTTTGTTTTTTGTGGTACTTATAGTATAGATATTTTTTACTGAACATCATTGCTCCTCTCGCAAGTTCCTAAATGATTACCCCACATAATTGGTAAATATTTGAATACACTACTACAATGTATATGCATAATGTAATTTCTTTCATTTTATTATGAATGTAATTGCGGGTCTTTTTCTACGGAAAGAAAAAAAAAAAAAGGTACAAAGAATAAATTCAATTCCATTTAGGATCCATGTTAACAAAAATGGATAGACCATATGCCAACCATTTATGAATCATTTCTCCACACTTTTCCTTTGCTCCTCCTTTTATACTTTTTTTCCTTTTACAAACTCCATTTATGGTCCCACTATCATTCACTTCTTACTACTAATATTGTATTACATTTAGGATGTCAAGTTTCATTATCTAAAGATTCTTTTTATTTAACATTATCTTCTTTAATGGAGCCTTGAGATCAATTCTTATTAAGTTCTTGTTGTGACCCATTGACACTTTTTATTATAGAACACATCCCCACTTGGGGCTTTGAACTTCCATATGTTCACATGTATCTTCTCTTGCAACTTCCTTCCTTTGGACCTTCAATGCCTTTTCCATCAACACTCTCGATCTCAATCTTAAGATGACCTACATTACCTCAACCTATGAGATTCCCTAGTGATATCATATCATTGCTCATAAAATTGTATCTATGTATTATTTTTCATTGTTTAAATTTTATTTTTTTAATGCTAAATAGAGAATATATAGGGCCAAATAAATGTTTTAACCATAAAAACTTAATTTTTTCATGATATATTCATAACTCTTTTAAAATAATATATAATGTATATGCAATTGATATTAAAATATTTTACATAACATGTACATCGAACATTTTATGACACAAATTAAAATGGTTTTTTAATATTTTCATATTTTTAAGTATATGTCAATATTATTCCGTATTAAAATATTTTATCAATAACTAAATTATAAGATTTAAAGATATTACTCACACATTTTTTTACTTCTAATTACTTTACAACATATTCATTTTTATTTATTATAACTTGGACATTATTTTTTTATTTAGAACATAATTTTTAACTTTTATTTTTATTTTAAAGGGCAATGACCAAACAAACTTATACATCCCTCTCATACTTAATTGTAGAATAAGCCTCTCGACTCAATAAACCTCTCCCCTCAAAAACATAAATTCATAAATATTTACCAATATATATAAAATAAATAAAAAATATTTATAACTAAAATAATTTATAAATGAAAATAAAAATAAACATAAACATAAAAATAAAAACAAAACACTTACACTAACTAAACAAAATGATCATTCTCCCTTTATATATATATTAACATTTTCTTTTATATCATTACAAATTATTCATTAAATAATTAAATTAAAAAATATATATGTATATATATAAAATGCATAAAATCAATTACATAATACAAATCCAAATTTACTACCACGCTAACATATGCTTTATAAACTTTTTCTTTACCCAAAATATGCATGAATCTTACACTTAGTCTTCAATATCGATTCTCTCCCAACAACAAAGAACAAAGGGTCCCTCGACGTCTATGGACCCTAATGCAATCTAGACAACATGCCTCTTGAAATTGTGTAAGATCCCTTTCTTCATGTTATCTAGAAAAATAAATTGTATAGTGTGTGCTTGTGATTTTCCATGTAACATAATAAAGGTCATATTTTATATCGAGGACAAGGGGTATACGTTATGGATTATTTATGATATAAATATTGCTTTTACTTTGGCTTAACCAAGGAAGGAAGCTAATGGCAATCTAAAAGGTGGTACCATTATGACATAAGCATTTTCATAGATCAACGTCCTCTAAATGGTTCAACATTATTTTATGTTATAGGAACAATCATCCTAAAAGTGGTTGAAAGTCACATCTTGGAGGGATTAACATGTTAACTTACTTTTAAATTGTTAAAAAAAAAAAAAACCTCGCGGGTCACGATGAGGAAATTTCTTCTCGTGTATCGTCATTGATTACGAATAGGCGTAGTATGGTCTTTTTCCTTAGTGAAATGGTCCAATGTTCAAGTGGGAAGATTTGGACCAATCTCATAATTTTATAGACTATTTTTAATTTCTTAAAATTAAATATATCATTTCATATATTTTTTACATGATTTTTTCAATTGAAAAAAAAATACCTAAAATTTTTTCTTGAGACAATTTATTTTACGTGGTCAAGTTAAGGCAAGTGTGATTACTGGACTTTTAAATCGGAGTTGCAACTTTTTAGAGTTTCAGGTGCTGGAATCCTGTAAAAAATTTGAGGTAAAATCTTGATTTATATTATTTAAACTCGTTTTTTGACTTTATATATAGCTTTAACACCCTAAAAAACCTCTAGAGCACTTCGATTGTGAAATTTTACCTATCAAACTTCTGGTTTCAATGAATTCCTGCCAGATTTTAGAAAAATTAGAACAAAAAAATCCATCATAAAAACCTTCAAAAAATCACACTAAAAACTACTAGCTTTAAATCTAAAGCACAACACATCGCAAGACAGGCGTCGTGGAAATCACAACTCGATTTATGTTCACAGATTTCAAATTTGTGTGCTCTACAAGCATTTTCTGTTATTAAAAACATTTTACCCATAGCCTCGTATTGAATTTTGCAGAAGAGTTCCCTTAGGTTTTTGTGAAAGAAAGTAAATTCGATTTTGAGATAGTTTTTTGCGGTCGGATTTTCACTCTGGTAATGGCGATTCTGAAGACTACAACAGCTGACGCAAAGTGGATGAAATCATCCCTCCGCAGAGGGTATGTCTGCGAAGGCGACGGCCTTTTGAGAAAACGTTGCATTCAATTGCAGAAGAGTGGAGTCTCAGTGACAGCGAGCTCATAGATGGTATTCATTTTGGCCACCTTCATTTTACAACAAGTTTATATATGTGAAATGTGTCCACTATTAACTAACCCACGCTACAATCAACAAATTCCCTAGGAGTAATAAATATGGTGCTAGCTTTATTTTGTAAAGAGAAAAGAAAAGATGGATTGAGAATTAATTTAACCATCCAATAGAAAATAGCAAAGTTGATCGACCTGTGGACAAGTTTACTAGAGAGTTTTGAGTCAACTAACTGAGTGCTTAGTTGAGCAATCATAATGAAATTGTCTAGAGGGGATTCTAGTAGGTCAAAGGTGTTCGACTAGAGATAATTGACTTGATTAGAGAGGAAAATTGACTTGGGAGAGCTACTAGAGAAATCATTTGATTAGAGAAAACATATGGAATGTGGAGGGGTCATACAATGCATGGGTAAATGAATTTGACTCAACACCAATCCATTCCCATTCTAGATAGGTTTAATGACACACAAGTGTAATTCACCCAAATACCAATAAATTCATAGCCTAAGGGTAGGTACATTTAGAGTGATGGTGAATCACTTAACCAACAATGAATCTTAGCTCAAGGAGAGTGATGGTGGATTGTAGGAGAGATAAAATTCTCAAGTAGCCATAAAATCCAAAAATAGCAACTCCAGATATACTTGCAATAGCTTTATTGCTTAAATGTTTGATCTCCCTTAAACAATAGATAGACATCTCGAATCCTCTAGCAATTGCAAGTGAAAAGACAATTGGCAAGAATAAAATCCGACCATGAATTCACTCATTAAATAGAATGTATTGTTAGTATCTACTTGAATTATATGGTGCCAAGTGGAGAATCCTTATCTCATCAAATGGAGCCATCAATTTCCAATACCATCAAGCCACAAAGACCAAAACTAAATTTCCTAGTTAATTTAGTATTTTTGTGAATTAATCATTCCATATATATTTCCCAAAATGCACAAACAACAACATGCAACTAGAAATAAAGGACAATCACACAAAACTAAACTCATACATATCATTAATATAGAGATTTTGTTTTGGAAATCCAAATGGGAAAAGCATCTCCAAATGGGGCTTAATATTTTCATTTCAAAAATATATAGTAAAATGATTTCTATAGAAATTATATAGAAACTCTATACCAATGGATTTAATCCAATCATGTAATGTACTAAAATAAGATACTGAATCCTTCTACTATATCTGCGAAATATAAAACACGATCGCTTAATCACATGCAAGTAAAAGAAAGGAAATTATCAATCACACAACACAATATGTTCTTGGGGAAACCTACCCCTCTATCATATATTTTACATAGTCAAATAATCATGAAACAATACAATGCTTTCTCACACCGAGAAAATCCTACACTCTACTGATCGTCTCACCCTGATCCTACTCAAAACTGACTAGAAATTCTCTGGCAAAATTGACCAACACTTAGCCAATTCTTAGCCCCTGCTTAGCCCGGCCTTGCTTATGCAATCCCTAGGCAATTAATCCCTATTAAATAGGATAATCAACCTTCTTTGACTATGCAATCCATCATGAGCCTTCCTCTGAATTTATAATTGCACCCGCGAAATTTGCTAATAAAACAAATGATAGTTATCTTCCCTTTAACCTCTTTCTCAACTCGGTCTTCATCATAACTGACATGCATGCAACTATTAAAAGTGAATCATCAGTTATATGATTGATCACTACTTGTGAATTAAATCTAATTTCATTCACTGGACCTCTCACTAATTGTTCATTCATTTAGAACTAGTTAAGCTGATTTTAACTCAATTAATTTGAGTTAACTGATTACACTAACACCACACTAGTGCTACAACTGCAACTGGACCCCCAAAATATTAGGATCACTCTACATGCCTCATCTTAGAACCTCAACTCAAAATTCTTGAGCTAACTCAGTCTTCATGAAGTGATACAAGTTGTTATGAGATGAAAATTAAATTTATTATCCAATTTATTTAACGGAAAAATAAATTAGACGACCACATTTAGCACTAATGTGTAACTGAATTCCTCGCTAATGTGTGACTGGAATCCAACAATAGTGTGTGGTCAATTTTTTTCCTTTCTGGTTGCCAATTTCACTGTTTCTTGTTGCAAATTTCAACACTCCCTCTCAACAAGAAAGGAATTCAATCTATCCTGATCCTTTGGAATGTTTTGCATGCAACACTTCTCTAGTGTAGTTTTGACCTGCAACTCCTGAAACTGAATAGCCTTTGAACAACTGAATTAGTATAATGCATCTGTCATCAGAGTCTTATGATTGTTGGATCCTACTGCACCTGTCCACTCGACTATCTTTGTTGCTGTTGACATCTGCATCCATGCTCTCTGCACTGCTGCCAACTCTAATCTGCACTCCAATATCCAACATCTATCACTCTGATTTTTGTCTTCCTGACATCTTATTGCATCAATCTAATCGATCCTTCCTACTATTGTTGTACTGTGGGCTCCTCATAGCTATATTCGATCCATGAGACACACCATCTCAATGGACCATGCCCAAATTTCTTTTTGGGATTATTTCTGCACATCGCCGCACCTCACACCTGGAGTTATAGTTGCATGTACTCCCTCTGCCTTTCTAGCTCAAAATTTCCCCCTTCTAGAGGTCTCTGCTTGAGTGGACTCTTCCACTCAGTCTTCTCTCTTCTTCTCCAATTGTGGCTACTCCAAAACCTTCTAAGACTGCTTCTGAGGCTGGATGTTGATAGATAATTTCTCCCTCTCAACCACCAAGTCATTAACCACTAATTTTCTCCGCAAAGCTTTTCATGCATCCGCAACCTCGAGACCATACAGGTTCTTGGCTCTTGAACCGATTTGCTTCACATGTCTCGTGGCTATGTGTTTTAAGGAAATCTTTTCCTTTTCTAAACATCACCTCACAAAAACAGTCTTCCAATACCGCTAAGGAGACAAGATTATTCCTTAGGCCTGGAACATACAAAAGATCTGCTAGTCTGAGAGGGAAGCCAGACTCCCTCTGAAAGGTAACTGTAGCTATGTCAGTCACGCTATACCTCTCGTAATCTCCAAACTTTATGTTCTGCTGGAGGTCCTTCTCCTCCAAGTCACTGAAGAGATTTTTATTCCCTGTCATATGGAACGAGGCACCGTTGTCTAGATACCACATGCATCCCATTACAGTGCTAGTCATGCATGCAATGAGAGTAAAATCAAGCTCAAACTGTGAAGCCAATGCTTCACCTGCTGCAACTGCAGGCTCCTTCTTGCTTGCCTTCCTCTATGGACAATTCGAAGCATAGTTCCCATGCTCGTGACAATGAAATCATATGATCTTGGACAAGTCTCCCTTTCCCTCTTAACCTTGGGATTTCTTTCCCTTGGTTTTCTTTCCTTTTCCAACCAATTCACAATATTCGTCTTTGTTGGTGCGGGAGGTCTCGTCTCTGGTGCTCCACCTTATCTCTTCTATTACCAAGTTGGACGACAAATGCTTCCAATCTGGTAACTTATCCCCCTGATTCACAGAGTCTTGGTAACTATGTCAGATCTTGGTAAGGCCTATAAGTACTAGGCTCACCAAGTCATCATCGGCTACAATCACACCAACACTTCCAAGCTCATCTTGAAATTGAGTGAACTTCGCAAAGTATGTTGTACCGTCTCACCCTCCTCCTTCTTGATATTTCTGAGCTTGTCCTTCAATGCCAACTTCCTTTGGTCGTTGATGTTCTAAAAAAAATATTTCAAGGCCTTCCACATAGCATATGGAGTTACCTTCCCATGGAGACTCGAGAAAATATTATCTTGAACTCCCTCTAACAAGATCCTTCTCACCTTTGCTACCTTCTTCTACCATGCATCAAGAAGTTGGGAATCTGCTGTTGCAGGCTTGGGAATATAAAAATCTATGAATTCCTTCAACCCATTGTCCTCTAACACTGCCTCCATCCTGTCCTTCCATGCAATATATTTTGAATTTCCCTCGAGTGCAAATTCGAGTCTCAATCCATTGAAAGACATCTTGATCTGCTGCTCGATCATGAAGAATAGATCTGCAAATTTGAACCTGTTCAAGACAAACTCAATTTATTTTCTTCTATTGTGATTCCTGGTGCTTTGATGCCATGTAGAAATTATATATAAACTCTATACCAATGGATTCAATCTGATCATGTAATGTACTAAAACAAGATATTGAATCCTTCTACTACATTTGCAGAATATAAAACAAGAACGTTCAATCACATGCAAGTAAAAAGAGGAAATTATCAATCACACAACAAAAGATGTTATTGGGGAAAACACCTGATCAAAACCAATCTATCATATATTTTACATAGTCAAAGAATGATGAAATAATACAATACTTTCTCACACCGAGAAAATCCTGCACTCTACAAATCGTCTCACCCTGATCCTGCTCAAAACTGACTAGCAATTCTCAAGAAAAATTAACCAACACTTAGCCAATTCTAAGTCCCTGGTTAGCCCAACCTTTCTCACCCAATCCCTAGGAAATTAATCCCTATCAAATAGGATAATAAACCTTCCTTGATTGCGCAATCCATCATGAGCCTTCTTGTGACTTTCATTAGGGGAATTTTGAGGTCTAAAATGGGCCTCCTAAGAAAAATGTACAACAAAAATAAAATTTATAACAACCAATAGAATTCAAGATGATGATGTCAACCATGGGGGATGATTTACCATTTTTTAAATAAAAGGGTAAAAATATTAAAAAATAATAAAATAATAAAACTACTTTTTCAACTCGTATTTTCAACTTATCTCCCAAAATTTTTACTCAAATTTCGAGCGGGAGTACTTGTTGGATGAAAAATTTAATTCCTCATCCAAGGAGTACTCATGTTGCATACTTTCGATGAACTCTACTACACGAAAAATGAGAAATACATAAAAAACGTGATTGTAATCACATTTTTTTTTATGTATTTCTCATTTTTCGTGTAGTAGGACCCATCGAAAGTATGCAACATGGGTACTCCTTGGATGGGGAATTAAATTTCGCATCCAACGAGTACTCCCGCTCGAAATTTGAGTAAAAACTTTGGGAGATAAGTTGAAAATATGAGTTGAAAAAGTAGTTTTTTTCATTTTTCCCTCTAAAATTTGATGATGTCATCAAATCTTATTTGATTTTTTCCACTATTATTTTATAATTTCCTTAGGAGGCCCATTTTCGACCTCAAAATTCCCCTAATGATAATTACACCTAGGAAATTTGCTAATAATACAACTGATAGTTATCTTTCCTTTAACCTCTGTCTCAACTAGGTCTTCATCGACACTGACATGCATGCAACTTTTAATAGAGAATAATCAGATATATATTGATCACTACTTGTGAAATAAATATAATTTAATTAAGTGGACCTCTCACTAATTCTTCATTCGGTTAGAACTAGTTAAACTGATTTTAACTCAATTAATTTGAGTTAACTAATTACACTCACACCACACTAGTGCTACAACTACAAATGGACCCCCAAAATATTAGTATCACTCTACATGCCTCATCTTAAACCCTCAACTTGAAATTCTTGAGCTAACTCAGTCTTCATGACTTAGTTAACTGATACAAGTTATTATGATATGGAATTAAAATTTATTTAAGGGAAAAATAAATTAGACGCCCACATTTAGCACTAATGTGTAATGGAATTCCTCACCAATGTGTGACTGGAATCCCACAATAGTATGTGCTCAATTTTTGTCCTTTATGGTTGCCAATTTCATTGTTTCTTGTTGCAAATTTCAACACTTTCATAGTTCTTGATCCTCTTCCTCCCTTGGCCAACAATCCAATTGAGAAGGAAAGTAAAGGAGGAAATGAAGGTGTAAGGGGAAGGCCAACATCCATAACCCTTCATTTCCCATTCCTCAACCTTGATCTCCTCTCCTATTATTTTAATTTTAATTTTATCAATTCTTTTTCCCTCTCACGTTTGTCTTATTCAACTTTACATTGCACTAATTTGTATTGTTGCTATCATAAATTATCAATTTTTTCTTACACATACCAAATATTACAACTTGTTGGACACCTAATCCGCTCACTACAAGGAAAAGACCCTCTAGCAGAGGTTATAAAGGAGGTTTTTAATGTTATAATATTGGCCAAAATTGTCAAAAAAACATTTTCTACAACATTCGTTTAATGTTACTGAGGTTTTGGCAGGGCTTTTAACGGAAATTCAACACAACTAAAAAAATATGGGCGACCAGAGGTTATTATGGATGTTTTTTTTCATCGGTGCGCTACTCTGGCTTTAACACACTAGTGCGTACATGTAGAAGGCGCCCCGGGGCGGTCTAAGGAGAATGCACTGGGCCGTTAAGGTATAAAACTGCACTGGGCGTAGTGTTGGTGATACAACACACGGGGACGTTCTAATTGGTCTTAGGATTTGTGTAGTGTCCATAGGTCATATCAACACACCGGTGCATAGACTTATAGAAATGCACCCGTGCGCAGTATCATAGAAAGGCACTGAGATTTATAATTGGTATCGATATTTGTGCGGTGCCCATAGGTCGTACAAATGTGCCGGTGCTTATAGACACATAAACACCCCGATGCGTAGTATCTCACAGACTCACCAAGATTTATAATTGGTATCGGTATTCGTGTTGTGCCAATAGATCGTACAATGGCACCGGTGCGTATAGACACATAAACACACTTGTGCATCGTACTGCACAAACGCACCGATATTTTTAATTGGTTTTGGTGCTTGTTTGGTGCCCATAGGTCGTAGAAACACACTGACGTGCTTCTTAATACCAACGCACCGGTGTACAGTTACTGATACACACCAGTTTTCATTTTGTATTTTTTAGAAACATCGAACTGTGACAATGCAATTATTGTGATTTTTTAAAATTCATTATTCATCAAAAGTTGACACATCTTATAACAATATTCATATTAACTAAATTTTTATTAATGCATTTGAATGTGATGTGTGGATTAATTTATTATATCATATCATAATTACTGTGATATTTTAAAATTCATTATTCATCAAAAGGAGACACATATATATCTTATAACAATATTCATATGAATTAAATTTTTATTAGTGCATTTGAGAACAACAATGGAGAACACAATAGCGACAACGGAGAACGCAATAGAATAAATTAAAACATATTTTATGATATATAATATATATGAATAAGACAGTCTTTATCATACAAAATGGGACAGTTATTGGTATCCCTTTGTCTTTCAATTGACACACTATGTCCATTACATTAAACAAAATGTCTGATTTCATAGACATATTTCAAAAAATACAACACCTTGCTTTGATATCCAAACATAGTGATCATCATTCTTCGCTTGAACTGTTGTCACTGCTAGAGCAACTTCCATGTCTTGGGTTATTTTTAGGGTTGTTTTGTTCACAGTGTTGATTGTTTTCTTCTTCTTCACCTTCCATCTACAAACATAAAAATAAACTAAAATGAGTGTATATACATTGGTGAGAATAATGAAAATTGCAATATTAAATAATATACATCAATGTAAATCGAAAAGAAAAATGACGTACCATAGCAACAATTGACTCATAAACTATACACATTCTTTCAAAACCATGTACCATGCCATCTTTCAAAATTTCATTTGTTGGCGTAGTTCCGTACTTTGTTTCCTGCAAGTTTTATACCCCATAACAAATCATATCTTTAATATAAAAACTGTTTTTGTTGTATTAATTATAGACGGAGCTAAGTAAAACAAGATCGATAGACGCTTACAAATTCCACAATTAATTTTTAATGTGACAACATATATTCGCAACCCATATTTAACCCAATTTCAATCAATTCGTCTGATGGTTCTTCTTTGTATGTTAGCACCTGTTTGAAAACATTAAATGATGATTTTTGTAAAACAACTTAAAGAATACAAAAATGAAATCTAGTTAAGTTGTTATAAGGAAGTAACAATTACTCACAAACTTAGATATCAACCCTTTTCTTCCTTGTCGTCCTGTTTTATCTGTTGAATGGGTTCCATTTTCTTTTATTTTCTGCAAGAAAATTCTTGAGAGTTAATATTTAATGCTAAATTGTTTATTTATTGTACCTAATGATCAAAAAATTCAATGATCTTGATCTGATTTTATAAAGGTCTTGGTTTGGGTTTGAAGACATTTCTTGGAGGTTTGAGTTTCAGGGCATTTCTTGGAGGCGGACCAATTTTGCAAAGAATTGTTTTGGGTTCAAGGACATTTCTTTGAGACGGTTTGATTTTTGAAAAAACTGTTTTAGGTTTAAAGAATTTTCTTGGACGTACATTCAAAGGACATTTCTTGGAGGTACGTGATACATTTTTTTGGATGTTTTTTTTTTTCATTTTTTTGAAAGTATGGATTTGTGTTTAATTTCGAATTCTTGTAGATGGTCTGATTTTGCAAATAATTGTTTTGGATTTAAGGAATTTTCTTAGACATACATTCAAAGGACATTTCTTGGAGGTATGTAATACATTTTTTTGGGTGTTTTTTGTGCTTCATTTTTTTTGAAAGTATGAAGTTGGGTTTAATTTCGAAAAGACATTTTCTGAAAGTATTTTTTAAAGTGACTTTTTTTTTAAAGTTGGAGGCATTTTTTGAAGTGACATTTTTTTAGAGTACGTGTTTTGAGTTGAAATAAATATTTTGAGCTTCGTTTCATTTTTTAAGACATTTTTTTCTTGAATTTTTTAAAGTAAGTGTTTTGGATTGGAGTATGTATTTTTTGCAAAAAATTTAAAATGAATTTTTTTTTTTTTTAATTACATCTTTTGAGATGCTTTTTCTAATTGAGTTATTGTCTAATTTTTTGAAGGAAATTTTTTGAACTTCATACTCTATTAACACAACCACATTATATTTACTAATGTGGTTGATATACGCCAATAAGCCTATATCCACTACCCATCACATTAATTTATATATCAATAAATAAATATTATATATAATAATTTTATTATATTAAGTTGAAATATAAATATTATATATTAATAAGAATATTTATCAATATATTAAATTTGATTAAAATTAGAAAAATATTATATATATATTAATAATATTGATTGATATATTAATAATATAATAATATTTATTAATATATTGATAATATTAACTATATACATACTATATATTAACTTGAAATATATATATATATATATATATATATATATATATATATATATATAATAAAAATGTTTATTAATATAATAATAATATTAATAATAAACAATATTTTAATATTTATGTTAGAAGCATGTTAGAAGCATAAGTTAAATACATACTTCTAATGTTTTTATATTTGGCGCTTTTTCATTCATTTTCAAATTAAATTTTAACATTATTATTTAATTCACTATATAATTCAACCTGATCCCGTATTATTTTAACCATATAAAACTCCCAATTATTACATATCTCGCCCCTTTGGTTGAAAAATAACCTTAATATTGTGTTAATTGTGATTAATTAGTTAAAACCGAGAGTAATTAAGAACCTTGATTCCCCGCCACATTAAAAAAGGATTAATTAACCGTCATGGTTAATTAATAACTTACCCCACCAATCGAATTGCCCCCGATATGATTAAATCGTGTTTAATTATATTGGGCCCACCCTTGCTATTTCCCTATCATCTCACCTCCTCGACAACCGTCCGATCAACCCCTTCACATCCAATGGTTGTCGTTGATATCGCATCACCCCCATGTACGAACAATAACACCCGATCGCTAAGTGGTTTTCCAAACAGTGTCTCGCCACGTGTTGCGAAGGGTATGGAATCGCTGGCTTTCACTTGAAAACAGCCCGTCCCTAAAAGCAGTGCGATGTATACCGCTTACCACCCTTCGCATTCAAAAAAACAGCCTTTCCTGCATACGTCATCCGCCCGAAAAATAAAACCTCGGCAACTTTAATAATAAATAATATTTTATTATTTATAAATATATTAATATCATAGATGGTTATATTATTAATAAACCAAAAGAACTAATAATATATTAATAATATATATTATATCATAGTTGGTTATATTACTAATAATATATATGAATAATATTATAATATTATTAATAAATATTAGAATATTTATTAATAATATTAAACCCAAAAACATAAGAAAGTAATAAACTTTAAGAAATAATATATTAAACTCAAGAGAGTAATAAAGCATATGAAACAATATTTAAAAACAAAAAACCTGAGAGATTAATAAACCCTAACAATTAATATTTTAAAGTGAAGATATTAATAAACCCAAGGGATAATTAATAATAGAAACTGACTCTCATCATAAACCAAAGGTTTAAATATTATAAACCAAAGGAATTGGTGAACCCAAGGGATAAATATCATAAACATAAGGGATCAATATTAAAAACACAAGAGATCAATAAACCGTAAGAATTGATATTTTAAACTAAAAAACCTAATAAATTAATAATTCATAACAATCAGTATTTTAAACATAATATATTAATAAACCAACGGGATTATTAACATTATAAACCAAAAGAACTAATAGACCCAAGGGTTTAATATTATAAAGCAAAGGAATCAGCGAACCCAAGGGATAAATATTATAAACCTAACGGATGAATATTATAAACAATAGAGATTAATAAACCCTAAGAATTAATATTTTAAACTGAAAAATCCAAGAAATTAACAAACCCTGAGAATTAGTTTTTTAAACTCAAGAGAGTAATAAACTGAATGTGTGATTAACATTATAAACCAAAATAACTAATAAACCCAAGGGTTTAACATTATAAACCAAAGGAATCAGTGAACCCAAGGAATAAATATTAAAAACCTAAGGGATCAATAAGGCTAAGGGCAATATTAAAAATAATAGAGATTAATAAAACCCAAGAGTTTAATACTATAAACCAAAGGAATTGGTGAACCCAAGGGAAAACCATTACCCAACAAATTATAAACCAAAGGAATTGGTGAACCCAAGGGAATTGATTTAAACATTGAGACAATTGTTGTCACAATGCGACGTTGGACCAACTATGACCATGGTTGGCAATGGGTGATTTTCATATTGAGACAATATTTGTCACAATGTGACATTTGATCATGGATGACATTGATCGATTATTCATATTATAAACCAAAAGAACTAATAAACCCAAGGGTTTAATATTATAAACCAAAGGAATTGGTGAACCCAAGGGACAACCATTACCCAAAAAATTATAAACCAAAAGGAATTGGTGAACCCAAGGGAATTGATTTAAACATTGAGACAATTATTGTCACAATGCGACGTTGGACCAACTATGACCATGGTTTCCCATGGATGATTTTCATATAGAGACAATATTTTTCAGAATGTGACATTTGATCATGGATGAAATTGATCGATTATTCATATTATAAACCAAAAGAACTAATAAACCCAAGGGTTTAATATTATAAACCAATGGAATTGGTGAACCCAAGGGAATTGATTTAAACATTGAGACAATTGTTGTCACAATGCGATTTTGGACCAACTATGACCATGGCTGGCCATGGGTGATTTTCATGTTGAGACAATATTTGTCAGAATGTGACATTTGAACATGGATGACATTGATCGATTATTAATACTATAAATAAAAAGAACTAATAAACCCAAGGGTTTAATATTATAAACCAAAGGAATTGTTGAACCCAAGGGAATTGATTTAAACATTGAGAGAATTGTTGTAACAATGCGACGTTGGACCAACTATGACCATGGTTGGCCATGGGTGATTTTCATATTGAGACAAATTTTTTCAGAATGTGACATTTTATCATGGATGACATTGATCAATTATTCATATTATAAACCAAAAGAACTAATAAACCCAAGGGTTTAATATTATAAACCAAATGAATTGGTGAACCCAAGGGACAACCATTACCCAACAAACTATAAACCAAAAGGAATTGGTGAACCCAAGGTAATTGATTTAAACATTGAGACAATTGTTGTCACAATGCGACGTTGGACCAACTATGACCATGGTTGGACATGGGTGATTTTCATATCGAGACAATGTTTGTCAGAATGTGTCATTTGATCATGGATGACATTGATCGATTATTCATATTATAAACCAAAAAGACCAATAAACCCAAGGGTTTAATATTATAAACCAAAGGAATTGGTGAACCCCAGGGAAAGTCATTGCCCAAGAAATTATAAACCAATGGAATTGGTGAACCCAAGGGAATTGATTTAAACATTGAGACAATTATTGTCACAATGCGACGTTGGACCAACTATGACCATGGTTGGCCATGTGTGATTTTCATATTGAGACAATGTTTCGGAATTTGACATTTGATCATGGATGACATTGATCGATTATTCATATTATAAACCAAAAAAACTAATAAACCCAAGGGTTTAACATTATAAACCAAAAGAATTGGTGAACCCAAGGGAAAATCACTACCCAAAAAATTATAAACCAAAGGAATTGGTGAACCCAAGGGAATTGATTTAAAAATCGAGACAATTGTTGTCACAATGCGATGTTGGACCAACTATGACCATGGTTGGCCATGGGTGATTTTCATATTGAGACAATATTTATCAGAATGTGACATTTGATCATGGATGACATTGATCGATTATTCATATTATAAACCAAAAAAACTAATAAACCCAAGGGTTTAATATTATAAACCAAAGGAATTGGTGAACCACGGGGAAAATCATTACCAAAAAACTAATAAACCCAAGGGTTTAATATTATAAACCAAAGGAATTGCTGAACCCAAGGGAAAATCATTACCCAAAAAATTATAAACCAAAGGAATTGGTGAACCCAAGGGAATTGATTTAAACATGGAGACAAGTGTTGTCACAATGCGATGTTGGACCAACTATGACCATGGTTTTCCAGGGTAATTTTCATATTGAGACAATATTTGTCAGAATGTGACATTTGATCATGGATGACATTGATCGATTATTCATATTATAAACCAGAAAAACTAATAAACCCAAGGGTTTAATATTATAAACCAAAGGAATTGGTGAACCCTAGGGAAAATCATTACCAAAAAACTAATAAACCCAAGGATTTAATATCATAAACCAAAGGAATTGGTGAACCCAAGGGAAAATCATTACCCAAAAAATTATAAATCCAAGGAATTGGTGAACCTAAGGGAATTGATTTAAACATTGATACAATTGTTGTCAGAATGCGATGTTGGACCAACTATGACCATGGTTGGCCATGGGTGATTTTCATATTGAGACAATATTTGTTAGAATGTGACATTTGATCATGGATGACATTGATCTATTATTCATATTATAAACCAAAAAAACTAATAAACCCAAGGGTTTAATATTAAAAACCAAAGGAATTCGTGAACTCCAGGGAAAATCATTACCAAAAAACTAATAAACCCAAGGGTTTAATATTATAAACCAAAGGAATTGGCGAACCCAAGGGAAAATAATTACCCAAAAAATTATAAACCAAAGGAGTTGGTGAACCCAAGGGAATTGACTTAAACATTGAGAAAATTGTGGTCACAATGCAATGTTGGACCAACTATGACCATGGTTGGCCATGGTTGATTTTCATATCGAGACAATATTTGTCAGAATGTGAAATTTGATCATGGATGACATTGATCGATTATTAATATTATAAACCAAA